>CAAKHC010006087.1:71656-94960 GCA_901007825.1 Macroramphosus scolopax | reverse complement strand
CACTTGTGCATACACATCCCAGCCGTCCATTGGCTCAAGAGCTCTGCGAGGACGTTCCGGTTGGTTAGCCGATGTTTTCCATGAAGCCGGTCAGGAGGAGGGGGGGGGGGGTGGGGTCGGGGGGGGGTGGGGGGGGGGGGGGGGGGGGGGGGGGGGGGGGGACTGACTTGGCACAGCCTTCGATGAGACATGAGATCAACTGGCCACCTGATCCGACACACTCCTCCCTGCAGCTACATATTTACAGGGAGATATTGTTGGTGCTAGGCAGCAACAAAAACAAAAACAAAAAAAAAAGGGGGGGGGGGGTTATGTTTACACCATTAGTTATGGTAAAGAAAACCCTGTATTGAGGTCAGGACGTGTGACAGGGACCATTTTAATTGGTACAGTACGATCGAGAACTTAATGAGAAATTAAACTGCCATGAAATCACATAAAAAAGACAGAAAAAAACACCCGAGCAGGCGTCCTCCCTGACTCATAAACAGCTTCTCAAATCCCTTAATAACGTGCTACAAGTGACATCCAAACAGCCGATCATTTAACGGGTAAATGTTAAAATGGCCAACAGCTGTATCACCAAAGCCTATCTTAATCTATATGATACTATTTATATCTATTTTAATGAGAGGTTTTGTGTTACACAAATGGAACGCTTAAGATTGAGCAATGACTCCATTAATCAATGATGTATTACTATTAATGAAACAAAGTCAAAACTAAAAAATACAAGACTACTTTCTGCCTGTAGAGCCGACTATAGTGAAAAGGGTGGTAGGAGAGGATATAAAGACACATTTCACAACTTCTGTACACTCATTTATTTTTCACACGTTATGTGATAATAAGTCCGGGGCTTAAAAAAAAATGATGGGTCTACAGCCAGTAGACTATTGACTCAGAGGTGAGATGACACCCCTGGAATACACACACACACACATCCTCCATGTGGAAGCTGACAACAGAATCCCTGCAATAACGTTTAAACCGGAAGGAGACAGTGATATCTAGGTAATACAAAGGTCTTAAAATGATGTTCTTGAAATAATGTCTGTCTTGTAATTTTGCTGGTTGCTGCAAATGACGTCAAATTTCAAACCTCAGTAAAACATCTTCTCTGGTACGTATTGTATGTTGAGAAATAGAAGCGTGTGTGCTTCACCAGTAGAGCGACATGGTGCCAGTGACTCATCAGAAGAGGGCCCCTCTGATATACGTGTTTAGGTTTTTTCAAGGACAACTACATCAATGTTGTCATCTTATACAGCCATTAGTAGGAAACTGTCTATATAGCTACTAGCACTTACAGTCACGTTCGAAATGGCATTAATGTCAGCATTGATTCTGGTAAAGTCACAGTCCTCGTGTTATTGGAGAAATTCTCAAACAAACCTAACATTTGTTTTTCACTGTGTGTTCAAAGACTGGAAAATGAGCGCTTCAGGGCAGGGTGACTTTCTTCCAGGCAGCTTTCTCTGAGTTGTCTCAAGTGACCTTCAGGTCATGGTTACGCAAATGGAAAATCTATGACCTGTCACCACTCGCCAGAACTACTTTTTTTCCAAGTCCTTCGGTTAGTTCTAAAGTTAAAAAAGAAAATCTAAAAATGATACTAATCTCAGAGTTCAGAAGACATTCAAACAATTCATGTTATTAGAGCCAATCCATTAAGACATGGTCTAAAAGAGGGAAGGAAGGCACGCGCTGCATGTGTTCAGTCATGAGGAAGGGTTGACTAAAAGAAGGTGAAGCATATATTGTCAGACCTGCGTTCACTGTGGTGAGTTATCTCAAAAACACTTTGAGCTTCACTTTCCAAAACAGCAACCTGAGGTCAGAGACAAGCAGTCGACCTGCTGCTATAGTATCCTTTCTCCTAAAGTTCTTGGCATGCTGAATACAAGGCTGAACACCTCAGGCACGAAACAACACCCCCTCTTTCATTGCAAGAACAATTAGGTCCATTGAGACGACATCGGTCCCGACGTCAACAAAATCCTGTTTTCCACAGTTACCTTTTGTCAGACAGTGGGTCTTTTTTCGCTACAGCAAACCCATGACACACACTTGCGCAGGTTCTGCACCACTGAGAACACTGAGGTACGGGGCTTTGAAACAGATGAACATGCACATAGAGGTTATACAAACTCAACTGGGACAGTGTCAAACAGCCTCAGAACGTGACATATCTGGAAAACATGATGCAGACTCTCTCTGTAAAAATGACCCAAACAGTTGATCATGTCCACCACTAAGATTTCTAAAGGTTATGACAGTACCTGGGTGTATGTGCCAAAGTAAAGCGTCTTTGCAGGGCGATGCTACGGTTCATCAGGAGCTTGCGGAACAGCAGGGGAGAGTGACGGGGAGAGTTGCGAGGAGAGTCACAGGGGGACATCCTGGGGGAACCACAAGGAGAGCCAGACGTTGAATGCGGTCTCAGTTTGTAGGACTGACTGCCACTGCGGGTGGAGAAAGCAGCCTCGCCAGGGCTGTCCCAGAGGATCTCACTCATGCTGCCGTGTAAGGGTTTAAAGTCTTACACTGATTCCTTGTGCAGCTCCCTCAATGACGACAGGAAGTCAAGTAATCCATCTCAAAGCAGAAGCATTAAATTCCGAAGGAAGTTTATGAAGTAAGATTGTCTTATAATAATGCACGTCATGCTCCGAAGCACTCGGGAAGTCTGTAAATTCTTCAAATCCACTTTTGCTTCACAGTATGAGGACCTTCATTACCTTTTTTTTCAAAAGAGCTATCTGCATTCTCTGTTGATGGACACGGACATGAGTGCAGGGAGAAAGCCCTCCCCTCTGCAGATAGCAGATGGGAGGCTTGTTTACATAGCACTGGGCCCTGCCTAAATATGGCCAGGTCTGAATTATAGAGATGCTCGCTTGTACCATGAGTGACTGGGCTGTTACCAGCACTCACTACATGCATAAGAACGCTAACAATGTCCAAGCGCACCAGTATACATGTGTCCTTCTCCAGCTCAACAGTGTAATAAACAATAACCAGTGATCACTGCTCCGTCTGTGGAGACAAATGCCAGAGCAGTTTTACGTCAGGAGCGAGCAGCCAAGATAGATTTTCATTATGTTTGTCAGTGGGGGCCCCACTCTGTCTAAAAACAGAGCCAGCTTCAGGAAAAGATAACAAGACCCCTTGAAATATCACTTAAACTTTAACTTGTATCTCAAGTGAATAGTGCTTTCCCGACGGGGCTCAGTGGGTAATGGAAAAACAGATCAACCAGAGCTTCATCTTTGACCCAGATCACCTCTAACCAAAACAAACTATACGTGTTTAGCCAAGATACACCAACTGAAACCTTAAATCTGCCTCCACTTCAACAGCTCCTTTCATAAGTAACATGATGTTAATTCATGTTGCTCCTTCCTTAATTTTAGCACATTTCTGTGTGTATTCGTGCCAAAAATGAAAACAAACAATAGTTTCACATCAGTTTAATGTCAGATATTGACAGACCATATAGGCTGCGTATGCTTGTTCGGTATCAGCAACATGAGGAAGACGAGGGTATTTGCTCAGAACATGCAACATTGATACACTTGGCAATTGTCATTTGGAAAAAATGCTTTTGTTGCTGTTTTTATTTTATCACTCCAGCATTAAAAATGAATCAAGAGAAAATTAATCCACTGGGGTTTACAGGCTTCATCTTAGCATATTAACTAATTCATGCATCATTGTTATTTAAAATGTTTTAATTACTTCCTGCAAGATCCTGATTATTTTTCAATCTATTTTTTAAACCTTCGTTGGATGTAATTGCTGTGCAATTTCTGCATTGCAATAATCACAGATCAGTTTTCAGTCGACTAGTTTGTTGACGCTCCGGTTTATGGTGATGATGTCTGTGTCTGTGGGTGGTGCGCCTTCTTTTGTCAATTAAATCAGAATGACGTGAGAGTTGTGTTTACTGTGCGAAGAGCGAACATTATTTGTTTTCATTTTCTTCCTTCATTTCAGAGTTTTTATCCCACAAGAGGAAAAATTACAGACCATATATTTGGTTTCAATTCCCCGGCTCCTCCTAACACTACCCTCCAATTACAACAATTCATTTTATTTCATTTGAATTAAATCATTTTTCATAATATTCGTAAACCCTTTGGGCGACTTGTTATGGCCATGAAATTCCAGAAATCCAAATGTCTGCAGTAACACTGCACAAGTGATGTTTGCTCGTCAGTCACTGGAGGGGAAGTCAAGTTACCTAAAATGCCTGATGATCAAATTTAAGAGTAGAATTGCAAAAAAAAGCTTTATCGATGTCATTGTGATCTACCACCATATCTCCTATAGGGGACTGAATCAGTGGGTATGGTTAATGTTTCAGAAGAGGAAATCTAAACGCTCCAATTATTCATCGTACCGGTAGAGATTCTGAGGGACGTTTGATGACCTGTCCAAAGTAACATCTAGTACAAGAGGGAAATCACCTCCAATCGTAAAAACAATGCATGAATGTAACTCATTTTTAGATGTTAATTCTAATACTGCACAACTTATCTGAGCTCTAACGAGTCGTGTTGATCGACATTACTGATATTATATCATTAGGGACAGAAACAAGGGATAAAGAGGCTGTTTCAACAATAAACCAAAAGCTGATTATTCATCCTCTTCAGCATCATTGAATCATTGAATAACAGCAGAGGATGAATAACACAGAGAAAGTTTAATAAATGTCAAATGGTGACAGAGCTTTTTTCAACTTTCTTATAATAGCAATGATTAAATTTCTTATTATAAAAAAGCAGTCCAACATTTGTTATTCACTCTGTCATAATATCTCTTTGCATCCATATTAATGACATTACAGTAGTGAGAGAGGAGGCCTCTTCAGTCCGAGGGGCCGATTGCCAAAGTACTGTTTTATCTCAGAGGGGGTCAGGATGAACCACTGCAGCGAGCTCGCTAACAAAAACACAGCTGTTGTATGAAATGCTGCCGAATGTGGCCAGTAGATGGTGCCCACGTAAAAAACACACAACAAACACACACTCTGATGCAGACCAGCAAACCGCAAGTGGATAAACTTCAGATCACAAAATGTCAGATCCTCCTATGAGGTTTCGACGTAGTTGGCGTCATTTATCCATCCATAAACATTTATCCAAGATACCTTGAAGTATCAGAACTGTATTTCCAGAATACTTGGCGCCAGCACATTAGGAGCCTCTCAACCTGGAAAGGTTCCACATGATGTTATAATATTGATTACCACTGGGCCCGTAACTGACTGAGAGGTTGGCTGAGTGACAGAGAATATTTAGAAAAATATTGTAGACTGCAGTCAAACAGTTGATTGTGTGAGTCACTGGGAAGAAAAGACAGGGAGCTGAATCACGTGAGTAATGCCGGGAATTGTGAACTATTTACTCCACTGTGTCACACGTTTCTCCTTTCACCACCAACACCAGATCCCACAAGCTTACAGCCAGTCGATCACACACACACACACATTAATTTACAAATACATCCCCACATGTGTGTAAAGATACCTGAAAAGCCTTTGTAGTTGACAGTAATCATACTGTTGCGTAATGTGTACGTGTCTTTTCATGAAAAGGGACTAAAAAAAACAACCTTCCAAAAAATTCAATATCATTTAAGTACTTCTTTCTCCCAACAAGCCAACAGCAGATCCGGCTGAAAGCCTCTTTTTCAAGGCTATTTTTTAAATAACAAGAGGTTTCCTTCAGCTTTTAAGCTCTCATAATGAATAAGCCTTCAAGTGCTTTGTGTCGGCTCAGTGGTGGGGTTTCATGCTTTCACAGCAGCAGATAAGATATCTGGGGGTTATTTGCATGCATGCAGGCCTTGAAGCAGGCAGCGATTGGACACAGAAACAATGGAAAACACGAAAAGAACTTTCAATGGACAAAGTTCATCAGATAAAATATCCAAATGATCAGCAGAATGTACCGGAATTTTTTTTTTTTTTACAATAAATTACCTTAAAGAATTATTCCAATACTTTTCAACCTGGGCCCTATTTCCCAACCCCGTTGGGGATCAAACTGATTGTAATTGCTGCAGTATTGAGTGAGGACAATAAAGTGGATAACAGCAGAATGGCTGCAACAAATATGATGAGGCCCGTCAAATCAATTAAATCTGCCAATGATATGTTCCGCTTGTAAATACCATAAAAAGACAGCTGCATAAAAAGGATCAGATAGAGACCCTTTTGTTTACATATCACGTCTCCCTTCTCTGCTGTAACGTCCCTCTCAGCAGTGTTTTGGATAACGACCATCATTCGATGATTGATTGCCGGCAGGAATCCACCTAGTATTCACAGTTACATAACTGATCCACCCACCGTAGCATTTAATGTCCCCACTGTAGTTTATAATAGAATTAAAACCCATTTAGTTAATGAGATATGTATATACATTTAGCATAGGTACAAAAAAGTTTAGTAATACCATTATATAAACTGACGGTTTGTGGTGTTCGTGCTGCCCTGTGCAACAGTTGTTTATTCATGTTAATCTATAACAGCAGGAGCGCCATCAGTCTGGCGGGCCATGCTGTCCTCTGTTTGATTAATTTAGTTCATAAAAGTTCCATCTAATTAACAAGTCTGTCAGTGTTTTATTGTTGTGTTTTTCATTAAAATCATAATGGACCAACTGCATTCGATTTTGATCTGACATCTTGGCGTTTATTACGTTGGACGTGGAGCAGCTCCATCAATAACCGCCTGCGTGATTATTTGTCCATCAGTTACGGATTATGTTTAACAATTCAGACTACCTGCGGGTGAGCTACAGTTAACAGACGGTGCCACTGGAGCAGGTGCCCTGAGAGTCTCACTGGGATCCCCCGGGGTCCCATACACGTCCGTAGTATTTGATACATTATAGATTTGACGATCTTTGATGAGAAGAGGTTCGCAGGGCGATCAGCAGAAAATGTTTCTTACACTTACACCAAGATCATCATCTAAACAGCAATGCGCCAAGATGCAAGCACACATCACTTTGAAAGGAAAGAGGAGGTGACAACAAGTATTCATACCTACAGTTTCATAACGAGGATTAATTTAGAAACTAATTTATGTAAGATATTATATACTAGTATTTTATAATGCTGATCGCATTTACAACATATAGTACAAATAAACATTCACTGGTGATTGTATTTCATGAAAGTAAACAGACATTTTTAATGGCTGTGCTTCAATTTCAAACTAAATGCACCATTAAAGAGAAATTGCTGTGCAGCATTAATTAAGCTCTTAGGAATAATAAAAAACCTCAGTCCTCCGTATGGTATTTTTGATTTGTACACATTTTTGTTTGAATTATAAACTTAATGGAAGCTGTACTTTGATAACATTAAAATACATCTGAGGTCTAGTGCACGCTGTGTCACACCGGCTGTGGCAACTCACAACCATGAAATTATCATCCAAAGATTTAAAATCCTGCTCTACCAATTAGCCCCTTTGTCAATTAAACTTTAGTGATGCAAGTAATACACAGAATATCATCAGACTTAAAATAGGTTTCCCAGAATGTTGATAATGATGATGATGATGATGAATAATATGTTCATGTGCTAAAGTTAAAGGCAAAGCGGGAAAAAACACGAGAGACGCAAATAGTTGTGATGCGCCTATCCAGATGGAAGCAGCAGCTCCCTGCCAGCTCCTGGAGAAGAGAAGCCAGGACCATGAAGAGGCTCATTCTGGTCAACTTCCTCTGTAAAAGGTCAAGAGCTGGGATCAAAGCCAGCATTGTATGCTGGAGACTTTCAGCAGGATGTCAACCAGTCCTGCTGGTCAAATGATTACAAATCGTCACGCACTTATATCAGCCAATATGTATGTTCATGGCTTAGCGGAGCTCCGACAAACCATCAGAGACTGTTCTACTAGCGCAGTAATTGAGACCATCAATGTGTCTCGTTCTTCCATCGGCTCATCTGACCTCAACTCTTTGAATTGGGTGATGTGATGAATGCCTGGGCCGGGCTATCAGCGAGAAAATCGTGAAACCGAGTCGTGAAATCTGTCATCACACTGCGTCAGATCTAACTGTCTGTCAGGGTCTGCTGCATCTCCTAGGCAACCAGGAGCTCAATTGCAAACAGAATGTTGTTATTCAAACAGGACATCTGCTGAGGCTTTCCTTCCACTTGCTTCATGTGAGGCTGCCGCCACCAAGTTTGTGCAGTTAAATGATGCAGACCTTAATTGAATTTTCCAGGTGAGAGGAAGGTTGAACTGAAACACTAGTATGAGGATATTCAGGCGTTTGTATCACAGATTATCAAGAGGAACTCAGGGGTCCTCCATTAGAAGTTGTTAAAGATGGAGAAGGTCGGTTCAATCTGCAGTTTAAAGAAACGATCATAACAAACACTTAATTTGTTCAACAAACAATATCCTTTTTGTAAGAAATCGTAACTGCTTTGGTCTCATCAGTAATTGTGTGTGTAGGATCAGCCGAGCCCCTGCTATAGTTCAATGTCTGCGCTCCAGAAACTTTCCTTTTGTGATCACACAATGCTCATAATAATGGAAGAGGAAATCATTTTAAAACCCCTCTACTCCGTGAGTGTCTGCTGCCGGGAACCTATCTCTCTCCCCTCGTCACTTTCTTCCTCCTTTCAATTCTCTGTGTGTCTTCATGGATTTCTGTAAAAGTGGTTTTCAAGTAGGCAGGCTGGCTTCCGCATATCCGCTGGTCTGTGATGTGAACAATATGACTCATAGATTTTATATAGGGCAGAGAGATTGTACTGATTGTTATCTGCAATCTGCATTTTCAAGCATAACAGTGTAAAACTCTGAATCGCCAATTATCACAATTCGCCAGGTGGCCAGGATCATACATTTATTGTAAACAACCAAAGCAAAGTGAATAAACACATTGAAGTTGAGGTATTTTGCTCTACACTCAGTCAAATGTTTACTGTGCAACACCATGTGTATCATTAAGATAAGATAAAATCACATCACTAATCATACTGCCTTTTCGCCTCGAATACAGAAGGGAATTTGGGCATGTTCCATATTTAGAAACTGCATATGTTCTTCACTGTTAGGAGGGGATGTCGAATGCATCAACACCAATTAGTGAGGAAAGTAGCACCAGAATGTGTTACTAAAGCTGACGAATGTTCATTTACACACATGTCCGATCTGCTTCTGTTACCACCCAATTACGCAGCTTCATTTGCACGACAGGTCTGACCGACGGCAGCGCTGAGAACAGCTCGACAGCTCTTCTCGTCTTTTCTTTTTCCTTTCTCAATTGAATATATATCGCTTCATTTGAAATAATAAGCAGTATACGGTTTAAAATAACTTCCTTGAAGAGAAATGATTTCTTCAACATTACAGTTTTATACACAGTGTCCATCACTCAGCCCCGAAGCAGCAAAACTTAAAATTGTGTATATATTGCTATAAAATGTGATTTTTGAGTCTTCTCTTTATCAATTCCGTCTCTCATATTTCCAACTGTTTCAGCCTCGTTGGACGACTGTCACAGTCTTGTTCTGTTTGACACCAACCATGTCGTAGCACCAGGGGAGAACTGCACACTGTCAATTCAGCTGTGATTATTCCTGACATTTGCAAGCTTTATATTGCAGGACAAAAGAATGTCAGAATGTTGCTACTGTGGTGTGCATTACTGGTTTAGTTCACATAGGCTGAATTGCCATGTTCAGCAACCTTCTTAAAATAGCAGCGGTGGGTCACATTGGTAACAGCTGAGGTCTGATCCTGGTACCAAGACAGCTCGGGTTGTAGGGGTTAACTGCCAATTGTTGATAAGATAAAGGATAAATCATGCTATATATATATATATATATATACTGTACATGCAATTACCCATACTTCTGAGGAAAGCAAACCTTTTGACAGTCCAAAGGGGGATGTTCATCGGGAATGTTTCATCTAGAAGGTCACACTTTAGTTTCCTATTCAGAATGAAGGCCTTGTGTTTGAGTGTGAGGCTGGCTGTCACCAAAAGGTCAGAACATTAACGAGTCTTTTGGGAGAACAGTTTGTTTTTTTTTTGCCATCTGCAACCTCCATCTCTTTCTTGAAAGTAAAGAAGTACCGCGGCATTTCAAGACTCAAGGTGCGATCTTTCTCCACTTGGTTATTTGACGGTGTAAAATCTCTCATTCTGTTAATTGACATTCTTTCCTGCAGCGGTACCGCCTGCTGTTGTCCAGCAGTCCTTGGTACAACTTACAGGGTAACTTCAATAAGCCTTACATTCAAAGTTTAACTCAGACAATAAAAAGATGAAGGGTTGCTCTCTCCAGCCATCTTTAGAGCGTCATTAGTTTTTTTACTTCTCTCAGTCATGACACCTTGTCTATATATATATTGTTTTTTTTGATCAGCTGTCAGTGTAACAAATGGGACTCGAGCTTCCGCTGACAGTAAGGTGAGTGCACTGGCAAGGATAGAAATGTCTATTCTACTTCCAAAGTATTGTTTGGTCATTCATCGAGGTTTATCAAGTGCTACTGCATTAATTTCTCAGATTTCTTGACTGAATCAGTGAACATTGTAATCAAATTGGCAGGACGTGCTTTACTCATCTCCTCAAGTGGTCAATCATCAGGCTTTTGCTGTGTTTGTGCCGGATGGATCAGAAACCCTATTTGCTGTTGTGCTTGCTGGCTGCTCAGAAATACATGGCACGTCACCGCACAATCCAATCTACTGCAGATAAACATGAAAAATAATGATCTTTGTTGAATTAGAGGCTTCCTGTTTCTTAATTCCCTCTGTGTCCATTACATAAACATTGAGTCATTTCCATTTCTTATCAGCAGTTGCCAAATGATTCATTACATTTCTCAGCAAGTGAAAGTAGACTTCCACAAAGATCCTTCTTACTGATTCGTAAGCAGTGATTACCACCACAGTGAAATGCCTAGAGACTGACTTGAGACCAGTGCCTTAGACTGCAGGTGCACTCGCTTCCGACAGACTTTGTGTGAAATAACAGTGCACTGGAGGTATTCCAAAGCAAACACAGAGAGAATATGTAAACCGTACAACGGGGGACCTCGTTGAACCTTCTGGCTGTGAGGCAACAGCGCTAGCTGACGCCAGGATCAAACTGGCCATCTGTGCCTTTTGGAGGCAGTTTACTTTTCGTCTTTTGAGTGGGATGCCATTGGAGAGACAGTAATATATATATCTCACACCACTATACTTTCTATTTCCTGTTTATATGGCATTCATCGCATGTACATGAATGCAGCTGGATACCACATTAATGTTCTGCGTCCCATTGTTGAGCCCATTGTCCTGAAAGGGAACAACAATGCCATTGTCAGCATGACAACGCTCTGCTTCATGATGCTATAGGTTGTGCACACCGTGCTTGTAAGTGTTATTAGAATTCTGTTACAGAACAATATGATTACACACTGAACTGATTATTCCTGTACATGTGTGATTGTCTTTGAGTGACAGTGTGGGGGGAAGGTGTGGCTGCTTCGTGTTTCCTCTGATGATTGCTCAATAACCATCAATAACAACAAGTCAATGTACCAGCAGGTGGACTTTCATCTTCACCTTTACATCAACAATTCATTTGTAGGCCTCTCAAAGGGAATACTTGACTACTTGACACTCAAAAAAAGCAATATTGATTTTAAATTTGCTCTTCAAACCAGAAAATAGCATGATAACATTAACACCAGTCATGTGATTTTCTCAGGAAGTGAGGGAGATTTGTACACCTACATGGGTAACGTGTTGCACAGAGGTGATAATTTAACTAAAGAGGGGAACACTGCACACAAGCTGCTGTCGGGAGATCCTCACCCGACAGCCGGAGTGAAAATGGTATTAAAGAAGCAAAACAAATCAGCAGGGCTTCAATATTTCATCCAAGTTAATAACTCCATGAACACAGACCTGTGTAGTCTAGTTTCACCATGAATAGAAAGGCATCTATTAGTAATGCAGGTCTTCAAACTACCTTGCGGTTATAGCAAAAACTATAACTGGCTAATGATTATTGAAGGTAAGTGAAACAGCAAGTCAAACCATCGCTGCTTCAGGCGTGTACGTCTTCGGCCAATTATGTGTAACCGCTAATCAGGGGAGAGAAGAAATCGACAATTTAAAACCAAGTGGCTTGATGGCAATTCCTGTTTTATATTTTAGTCATGTAGTTTCTCAGCCTGCTTTTATTGAGGATGACTTACTGAAAACTGATCTGACTAACGTGAACGAACAAAGGATTCAGTGACGCAATAGCGAAAGCAATAAAAGGGGAGTTATTGTTGGGAGATGCTGTGCGGTCGTCTCATTTCTCTTATTTCCACCTAAAGATCAACATGTTTTCCTTTTCACTGTCATCATCCGATGTCAGGCTGTCAGAATCGCCCGCAGTTATGCTGCCAAGATTGTAGATAGTGTCACGAAGTAACTGACAGCCAGGGAGGCACATGAACAACAAACGTGATCCTTTACTGGGCAGCCAACCCAACGGCTGTCTGTACTCATCCTTCAACTCTGCAGAAGCTGATATCAGTGAATTCAGATTAATATTCTTTGTTTTCACACACACATGCACAGTGACATATAAACACACCTCCACATGGACATAATGTGTCATCTCACTGGCACATTTACTTTCACCGTCAGTGCAATTGTACTCCTCTCCTCCTCCCTATCGTGCCCATGTATTTCATTAATGAAGTCTAGAGGACAAAGGTCTGATACATTTCAAATCGTTGAGGCTGCAACTGTCAGATTAGGATTTCCAATCTTCTTGACATTAAATGTTTATTTGGTGTTTTTCAGCCTCTGTATTTCTATTCATGTGTGGGACTATAAAGCCTTTTATGGCGGATGTCACGATTACATCAAGGCATCGGG
The DNA here is from genome assembly GCA_901007825.1 of Macroramphosus scolopax. NCBI lineage: Eukaryota > Metazoa > Chordata > Actinopteri > Syngnathiformes > Centriscidae > Macroramphosus > Macroramphosus scolopax. The sequence goes on along the minus strand of CAAKHC010006087.1, from coordinate 82,044 downwards.
CAAAACAAAGAAAAAACAGTAGGGAAATGGGAATCAACTAAGAGTAGAAGGCCACATACCACACAGAAGATGTCATCTTGCTTTGTTTCTGTGCGCTAGAATAGAAGGAGTGCTCGCTGCAAATTGACATTTTATCTCATGCCAGCTAACACTGTAAGAAAAAAAGCAAAGACGACTGTTGCAATTAGAGGAAAGGACTTGACTGAGGGTATCATCACAAACGCTTTTGTCTGTAATGTTTGCGCACACCTAATCTAAAGGTTAACAACCACTTTCAAATATTACATGTAGGTTAGCTACTTACCACGACAGGCAAGTGCAGTTAGCTGTCAGGATATAGTCGTTTGCTCAATTTACAATAACCCAGTCACCCTGCCACGACTGACAAGCTGGGGTTGGCTTCACCACAGATTACTGATGGCCAGTTGGTATTTCGGATCGCTCGGCACAAACTCATCTGTTTAATCTTTGTATATCAACTCTTGTAACTTACATGACGAATCAGTAGATAGAAGAAGATATCTAAACATGTATATGCTCTCAGATTCTCTCTGTTACACACATTTGGTTTCTCTATCAGCAAACGTTAGGTGCAACAACTGGACATTACATCGCAGATGAATTGATCCTGTCAGATTGTCCAATCAATTACTGAGCATGTTCCGGTTGGCCAGTCTCTTACCATCTTTCAACATCAACACACCAAGTCCTGCTGAGTGAGTGAACGTCATTATTAAGAAAAGACTCATATGAAACAGGTGTTGATCCTATTGTCTATCAGGGGATTAAAACAACACCTCAGCTTGTGTGCGATGTGATGTGAGACGAACGAGTGTCTCCCAGTGACAGTGGGTGTCATCTGGGAGACGAGCTGAGGTTGTTACGCCTGATCAACTTTGCAACAGCCAAACACAAACACTTTATAATTCAAGCTTCTTCTATTCCTTCTTATAGTGAACAATATCTACTGCATAAACAGTATTGTAGTGTAGGACCGATATGTATCCTGATGCAATGGGAAAAGGGCATTTTTCTTATTGTTTAATCTTCATGCTTCAGCGTGTAGAATGAAGCATCTTCAGATTTGGTCACTAGAAAGCAATTTTATTCTGCTGAAGAGGGAGTTTATCTGTGCTGACTGAAAAACTACAATTGAGGCGATGAGCTTGAAATCTTCCGTGAAAATCCTTTGTGATTTGGCTTTTCAGTCTGGGAGGAGACATTTTCTGTCCAACATATTCATCAATTCTGCATCGTAAGAGGAAGCACAAGCAGGTGTCATTTTTGGGATAAAAAAATTTGCAAAATATTTGTAATAATATATAAAACACTGAGCATTGTCTATAAATACTAACATGTCTGGAGGATGTATTTACATGGCCAAGGAACTAAATCACCGCACAGAAACCTATATAATAATTTTGCACCAAAGGAGTTTTCATCAAACCAATAATTACATTTCTCATCAAGTCTCATGCAACCGTAGACACATTTTGATTTTACTGGCTTCCCCTTTTAGCCTTTTCTATGTCATTATCCTATTTTCCACTCTTTCAATCCTCAAATGTTATAGTGAAATCATATCCTCATTTAAGGATGGTTCATACAGAAAAACAGAAGCAAAAAGACCAGCCATCCCTCTCCCTCCTCTTGCTTGTGTGCAAGGCAGTAAAGAATGACACACTGAAGAAAATAAAGCAGGACCAGGAGCCTTTTTACCCGTCTGACTGATGGGGTTTCCAGAGCAGTTCCCTGTTAGCTAAAGCATGACTCACATATCCTCCATCATCCTTCAATGGGCCTGAAGTAGCATATAAAAAACAGGTAAGAAGCCCTTTCAGGAGTCACCCGCCCACTCAGTGTGTAATTATAAGCGTTTTAAATACCAAAAACCTGCTGGTACAGTGACTATAAATAAATATAAGTAGTCTTATAATGTTTCCGAAAATGTATTTTTCATCATCGTGAATCAATTAGGTATTAAGAGAACTAAATTATTCTGTTACTGCAATTAGAATAAATCTGAACACAATCTTTTATTCAGCCTCCTGCCCCGTCAACAAAATGCTTTTAGAGACGAATCGTCCCCAACGAGACACATTGATAGGTACAATTAAATCACATTTCCTCAGTAAGCAGCATCTTAATGCCTTTTGATTTCCGTTACAGACTAATAGGTGTGTGAGAGCTTCAATTTTAAAAGAAATTACAGGAAGTCAATAGGTCTTCATCTCGACACACACGATTACAGTTCCATCATCGAGAACTCTAAATTCAAACACAGTCAATTCAAACACATAAGTCACATAAGACAGCAAATAGGGGCCATATAGAAAAGAATAGTGTTGCAGGCAATGCATGTGAAGAAATGATCGTTTTCATTGGGATATTCTAATTAAAGTGGTATTTACACAACAATGTTAATGAAACCGGAACAAGCTTTACCTCTGTGACTAAACAATGTAGATAAACATTAATTGGATTTACAAGCAGGTGTTAATGAACGATTAGAAGTAATTAAGGACTCAGTTTCCATATGCAACAATTCACTGGTTGATGTCTTTCTTAACAGTTAATTACTGACCCCCCTGACATTCATCACCTGCGGGCTTGAATGTTTTGTTAGTACCACAGATTAATGGGAGATTTATTGGCCATATAATTACAGGCAGAAGATGCTGATTAGCTTAATTACACCGTGTAACCATGGCAATTACAAATAGACATTAATCAGTGGTCCACTTCGTCTCCTGGAAGTTGTCCAGACTTCGGAGCCTGATTGTCGGCTAACGTTATGGGTCAAGCAGAACTTCAAGCTAACATTAGTATATTTAAAATATGTTTCAAATTGTCAAATTAGATCATTTCCATATGTTGCAATACAAGTTAATATTGTTGAACATGACAGTACAAGTGAAATGTTAGTTGTATTAGTTATTAGTTCAGCAGATAACGTCATGTCTGATATAAAACCTTGCTAGTCCTCGAACCGTAGTCAGGTGAAAGTTTGGTTATTTCTCTCCGTGTTTGGCTGAATGAAGCTTTGGAGCGAACAAACAACTGAGCAGAGACTTTGTCGTTACCGTTTCGCGGAGGGCCAAGACATGCGGGGCTTCTTCAACACGGGTCGCAGCTTCTCCAGGGTCCGGTTGCGGCACAGGTAGCACTCGGTGTCCGAGTTGAAGCGCTGTTTGATCCGTATGTGAGTCCTCGGCTGCCGCCACAGATGTTTGGGCGGCTTGGCGAGCCCCGCTCCCTCCCTGCTCAGCGCGGCACAATCCATTTTATACTTTATTTGGTTTGTTTTCCTAGACGAGTTTTGACTTGAGACGGTGTCAATAACAAACAAAGAAGGAATAAAGGAGCAAACCCCGCGTTTGAAACCGTTAACGGAGCAGCTCGTGCGGCATGTCGACGCGCTGCTGTCCACGAGCCCGAGTGCTGAAACGACTGAGTCCAAACCAGTTCTCTCCTCCTGCACTGCTCCTCTCTCTCTCCTCCCTGCTTTCTTTGTCTGTTTCCTTTTATTCTGGTTTCACGCCTTCCATCTTCACCTCTTGTGACGCGTCTTTCTGTTGTCCTGTCACTCTCCATCTGTTTGTCAAATCCCCAGAAACAAACAGATCATGTGTTCTGCCTTTGTTTTTTTTCAGGGCAGCATTTACTTTTGTTGCCGATGCTGAACAATTACAGACCAACAATCATCAACATAGTTTAACAGACTACAATTAAGAAAAATAAATATTCCCTTTATATTGGCTGGTGATATTTACTCAAACGTGAAAGGCCTTTATCAGTGGAAATTTAGAACTTTTTGGTTTTAACACCTCTTTTAAATCCAGGACCAAAAACAAACAAACTAAAATAAACAGCTTAAAAATGACCAAGTGTTCATATTTGATTTTACTTTTCAAGACAGTTACTCCACTACTGTAGACTACTTAGAAGCAGATTTCTGGCTATGTTGGCTCCATATCTGAAAGGCCATGTTGACCTTGTGCGACCAATAGAGGAAACCATTATAGCCATTTTGACATTTCTGTCTTGTATGGAGTAGCCATGACATTTTGTAGACTGATGACACGGCCTGGTTTCATCAACTGGAACACCAATTTCTCAAGTAATTTCGCATGTTATGACAAAGTCATTTGTGGTTTTGGCCTTTCATCTCACAGCATGTCGTAGGCTATCTAGTGACTTATATTGTGCATGCATGTCCAGTTGATGTCCTATAGCAGCAGTTGAAATTAGAAAAGAGAAAAGGCGGTAAAATTTTGACCTGATAAATATAGACAAAATCCTACTCGGGTGGGTAGGTGGAGGTGGACGAAATACACCAACATCAGACTTTGAAGTGGGAGTTTCTAACCACGACTTTTCCATTTGCAACTACCTTATCAACAGCACTTGATATCCATGTGCCAACCTGAACTATTAGAATAAGCACAACAAGAGAAGCTTTCAAACACGCCAATAAAGAAAGAAAGCTTGGGATTATAGGGGGCAGAGGTAAAGGAAACAGAGATATGAAGGGAGTAAAGGGATAAAGTTGACTGACCAGTTCTTATCATGACTGGCCAACGCTCGGTTGTAGAGTTGTTCCAGGCGGTCCAGCGGCAGGCCACATGTCACAGATGAACGCCTGGAGTCCCAAGTGTTCCCCTGGCAGGAGTGTCTCCGATGCAGCGGAGGAAGAATCAATGGCCCAGAGAAACGACGCCGCACCACCTGGTGAGCCACAGGAAGTGACTCCCAACAACCCTGCAGGCCAAGTGAGCGAGAGAGAAGATTGAACCGACACATTGAACACAATCAGTGGCCACTTGCAGTAAAACCTTTTGTGTAGGTGTAGTCTCAACTATAAGGTCCTTTTGGAGGCTGTACTTCAGGATTCTGTGCTGTTTATCCTCATCATGTTTATGAATGACGACTGACTAAATCAGTTTTTAACTGAACAGCTGCTTAACAAACCTTACCCAGTCTATATGAATAATACATTTTAGACCCTCTGTGTGATTTAGATGTGTTTCATGGGCTGATGCACCAATACCAGTAACAGATATGATTCAAAATTCCATGAATAAAATACGCAATTTAATTGTCCCCCAGAAATGAGGAAATATCATTTTAATCAGTTACAGCCATCAAGCGAAACATCTCTGTTGATGTGTGAATATATTATGCACTTATATAATGAAATAGTCCAAGTGAGAATCAGGAGGTTCCTTCCTACGTCGTATGAATTAGACACGGATAAACAAATGATTTAGAGGATCAACACAGCTTTAATGAATCTCCATGTATAATGTGGCATTCAGAGCAACTGATGGTCCACTGATATGTGGGGTCTCCTGATCTGCCGTCAGGGTGTTGCAAGCATGACATAAACACTTTTCAAATTTGACACGAGTAGTCTTCACTTCTGATATTTAAGTTGGTTTTCTTCATGCACGATGTCCGTGTAAATCCCTTTAACATCCGTTGATGGCCGTATAATAGACAGCCGAGTTGGAAGACAACAGGAGGAGAGCAAGCAGCTTCGTCTGGATGACAAATGACAGAATGGCGATGTGGTCTGACCGTTCGTGTGTGCGTGTTCGTGTGAGCAGCGGTCCGTTTAAAAAGTGGCAGATGAGACTGAGGCAGCTGAGAAAACACACAATCCAAAAATCAATGCGCACTTTGGGCTGAGCCCCTGTAGCTCAGAGCCAATTACATGAACCAGGTTTCTTGTTGACATGACATTTGAAAAATTATCCCACTGAGGAAACGTGTAAACTCACAAACTGAACTGTTCACATGAAGATCTTTGATTTAAATTAACCATCCAGTTTTTTTGACTTCCAAAAAATTGCAATAAATATTGTTGATACTCTGTTAGCTGCACACTGATGTCCAGTTCGTTAGCTGAACGGCACGTTCTCTTCCAGCCAACCGGCAGCAGGGAGGAGGCAGCTGGCTATGCTATCACCTGGATTATCTCCCGCCATGCCGCATACAGGAAGTGAGAAGGAGACAGAGGCACTGAGGCTGGTGTGTGATCAGATGAGACAGAAGATGCTCAGCAGGCCGCTGCCTCGACAACCCAGAGAGCTGATTGCACTCGTTTTCGCGACACTACATTGATCAGGAGTCCATTGCTGTGTCAATGCATATGACTGTGTCTGAACACAATGGGAACCAAACCCCAGATCTCATCTGTGTCAGTGGTTAGTTCATAAAGTATACATGTATTTCAATGACTCACACCAGAAACAATGGCTGCCACTAGCAACATAAAATAAAGCCTGTGCATCTTCTACAATAGTGAATGATTACCAGCAACACTGGATTCCAACTGTGAGGCTCTAAAATGCAAAACCATATCCTCCTCTCAAATATCAACGACTTAAAGACGGACCGATATGATTTATTCAGGGAGAAAGCTGGTTATTAGCAGGTCTGACCACGGATCCGACATGTATCACCGTAGGCATCAGAAATCCACGCAGCTCCTATCTGCTCTGCACAGCATGCGTCCCCTTCAAACGCAGGCACACATACATGTGTACTTACGAGAAAAAGATACAGCGGACACACACAGTACAGTGTTGTTCCACTACAAACCATTAATGTCCTTTTACACACACAAACTGTGATGTAACGCAATCAGAGATTATAAGAGGATTCATCAGGACACGCTGATCTTCCACCAACTCATGAGAGCGAAGCTGCTGCTATTTTCCTAATTAGAAAGTGGAATAATAATTCATCATAATAATGTGAAGAGTGGCCTGAATACCCCCCACACACACACACACACACTGTTCACCTGATGTGTGTGAGTGTGTATCACAGCAGTCAGCCAGAAGAAGCCTGATCCTGAAGCTCAGATCGTCCACCTGTGTGTATGATGACATCCAGGGGGGCAAAGACTTTGATTAGCATCGCTCCCTGAATAGAGCTTGTCTCCAATCTGCCACGTCAAACACCCTCTCACACTTCCTCCCCCTTTCTATGTAGGTTCGATTAAATCTGTAGGCTCCATCGTGCACTCAGAAGGGTGAACTTATGTAAGAGAGAGGGGGAAAGCTGTGAGGGTTTGAGGTGGCATGTGTCCATTTCTAAACCACGAGACAAGCGCCAAGGTCTGTTACACGCAGACGGATTCTTTCTTCCTTCTGTTTTGCACCTCAGCAATAATTGGACAACGGAATAATCATGAATAAGATGAGGTATTTTATGGTAAATGTTCACGGAATGTCTGGCGTTATGGACTTCAAAGCTTCAGAGCTCTCTTTATAATTAAAAATGAATAGGTTTTAAAGGTTGTAGCTGAATAACAGGTTCCACGAGGGAGGGGTCGTTCAATTTCCTGTGCAGCTCGGAGGCAATGAGGCAGTGATATTAAGGTCAAATCAACTGGAAAGGAAGGTGTTGAAAAATATGAACCTTTCTCATTCTGTCTTCAGGAAAGGCTGAAAATGTGATTTATACATTAACAATTGGCTACAAATACTTGTGTGAGTTTCTTAAATCAACTGGAAAGTTGCATCATCTGATTGATATTTATGATTGAAATTACTGCATCTTGTTTTTGTTTTCTTGAGATGCAAATATGAAAAAGAAGCTTCATGCAGTCGAGCAGTTTAATTTCTTAACTGAACCCAGATGGAGAGTTTGAAACACACTCGTAGAAAGTGTCCATTTTATTTCTTTCTATTGAATAGCATCTAAACAACTGTTATCAGAATGTGCATGACATCCTGAACATTAGTAGATATTATTACTGATATCAAATATGCCTGAACTTGTTCATTAATGTGATATTTCCTGAAGAATTGAGGAGAACATCCAAACACGCCCCGATCCTGCAGTTTTAACCAAAGTGGGAAGACAAATGTGTGCATGGACTCCGAGATTGAGATCCACTCCAAGATTTAATGAGTTCTTCCTTGGGCCGTGTTCCACTCCCTCATTATGTTAATGAAAATCGGTCTGGTAATAATCCTGGTGCCAAACCAACAAACAAATGGCACAGAAAACCAAAACATTAGTGTCATCCATCTACAGGCGACTGCTTGAAGAGGATGAAATCCACCGCTAAGTTTTCGACACTTTTGCTTTTCCTTTGCAGACATAAAATGAGGTATTATAAATTCATATTCACTGATATGTCCTTGAAATTACATTCGCATCCTGGTAGCAAATGTATTACCAAGTCAGTTTCACTTTGAAGTGAATTCACTCTAAAATAAATCAGGGTAAACACCTCCAGCTTTTCAATGCACAGCTGCTGCAATTGATGTGTCGAGGTCAAGCTTGCACCCTGTGTGTCCACGCACAATGTGTGAGTGCTTGTTCCTTGTGACTTATCACTAATGTAAATGATGGTGTGTGTGTGTGTGTGTGCGTGTGTGCACGTGTGCATGTAACAAGGGAAGCCACGAGTCTCGCTTACCTCAAGCCAAGACATCGATGCTGATTTGTTGTTGCAACAAACGCGGCGGCTGAAACAAAGACAAAACAACGATGAGAGGTGGCGTTTACATGACATCACTCAGAGTAATCCAGTTTTGTGCGATAATATTACAAGTCGATCATCATGCAGGTTGCTAGTAAAATGTGATCAGTTGTAGGCAGAAATAAGAGAGATACTTTCTGTTATGACTGAAATCATCTTCCATCTGCAGAGATTTGTGACACTAAAAACTACGACATCCATGTATGACATATTCATGTGACACCACCTGGCGTTTCCGTTTGCTCAGAGATCGTGGACAGATGTACGAGACTGGTTATCTTTAGAGAGGGTAGATAGATGAATGAGCATAATTATCATTTGATACATTAACACTTTTGGATGAACTGGTCTGTTTGTTTTCCAGTCGTGCACACGGCCCACGCTGCTCAGCCCACACAGGCTCACGAGACAGCAGCTAAACCGATTGCAGAGGCAAAACTAAATTCATAAACTGACATGACAACTTGTCTTAAAGGCCAAATTCAATTATGTCTCATTTTAGTGCCTCACATGAGGGGAAATACATCGTAAAACGGTAAAAGTAATCCTGCTTGCAAACTGAGATAAGAACAAATTGCTTTAAAGTGTGACACACATACAGCGATGGCCGCCGTCCCACTATAGTTACTGTTCGGAACGTTTTGTGTGTTTTTCGAAAGGACCAGCAACACATGTACAGAAGGAACGACCTCATTCGATTATTTCCCTCTGCTGTCCAAATCGGACTTTATTACTGTCAATTATAAGCTACAGTAGCTGAAGGCGACAGGACACGAAGAGCTGAATGAGAGTCTGCTTTATTAGTTTGTTGTGATTTTTGCAGTTAGCTGACAGGCGTCAACATGGAGTTCATGGATTATTAAACTTCCCCCTAAGCTGTAATAGTGGATTTAACATTCAGTCTTTTTTTTTTTTTGTCTGTAATGCAAAACATCCTCATCGTTGTTTATGTTAAATTATTCACGTACGGTCTCCTCTTCTGGTTTATTTTTCATTTATATAAAACAGATCCATGCATCCCTGCAGTTGTACACAAATATATCAGAAATATTACCGCCTGTGATGATGCAGAGGTGTTCTCGTCGTTACCAGACTTCAGTTATTCTACCTCATGTCTGGTCAAATTGCTTGAGGCTGTAAATGTCTGATGTCTGATGTCTTTCACAGATTTTGCCTCGTTGTTTACCCGTTTTATAAAAGACAGCATGACATTAAGGTTGTTTCGTTCCACTATGAATAATCATGTGGAACATTCTTCAATTCCATGCAGCTCATCACTTTCCTGCTTTAACAGAAAAAAAATTGGTGTCAGTGGAAAAGTGGTTTGTGTTGTGCATCAGAAACGAAGGTAAAGAAGACCTGCTGTTCACATTCTGCATGCAAAGTCAAGCTTTTGCATATATTCATAATTGGGGGGTGGGATTGAACATTAAAAAATAAAACAATGTGGTATTTGCGTGCTATAAATCAGAATAATATCATATCAAATATCATATATAACAGTATGAAGACCATCTCATGCTGCAGACGTTCCCTGTATATGAACACCAGAAGAGTCTGCAATGATTAACCACCACAGAAGTGGTGTCATTGTCTTCAACTCTTCAGTCAACCACCATAAAGTGAACACAAGGCGCCTTGTGATGATGTCGTCATGATGACGCACAGCAGATAGGCTGGTTATAAGCTGAGCTGATAAGGCTGCAAAGAGCCTGAGCAACGTTCAAGAGCCTCGCTATGAAACTATAAACCCCCTCAGAGAAAATGTGATTGTAGGCCTAACACACACACACACACACACACACACACAAACACACACACAGACACACACACTCAGGGTTCAGCATTTTGGCTCCCAATTTTCGGACACACACAACTAGTATTT
>CAAKHC010006087.1:51023-71636 GCA_901007825.1 Macroramphosus scolopax | reverse complement strand
AAAACACACACACAAAAACACAAAACACACACACACACACACACACACACACACACACACACACACACACACACACACACACACACACACACACAGACACACACACACACACACACACACACACACACACACTCAGGGTTCAGCATTTTGGCTCCCAATTTTCGGACACACACAACTAGTATTTTTTTTATAGATTTGTTTTACCACTGCGGTGTTATTTATTGGATATTAAAGGAACAGTCTGACATTCTGACATGTGTTTGCTTTCTTTACAAACTAGTCTGAATAATCTGGTACATAATCCCCCGTCAAAACTTTAGATTTTTATACTTCAGTTTTTGAAGGATTAAACCCTCCTAATATGGTGTTAATGTGTGAGCTTAGCTGGTAGGTGGATCTCCAGGCTGCAGATTCATTTCCTGCACAAATGCTAGTGTGGCATCATCTTCTCCTCCGGCTCTCTGACAGAAAGCACATTAGCATCCTTCCAAAACTGTCAAACTCTCGCTCAGACAAGTTAAGCTGATTTTGTCAAACATTTAGCCACTGACATATTTTACCTGCATAAACCGGATTTTGAATTGAACTCTGTTGTACTGAATGTGCAGCTTTATCTGAATGGTGAGGTCATAAATATAAAACTGTAATGTCCTATTTAGAAGTTTCAGTTTAAAAGTTTTTTAGACCGCTCAGAGAATGTCTGACCTTTGCTAAACCCACACACTTAGTGTGTTAACACCATTTCTTTTCTTTTCCGTCCGCACACTGTCATCTAGTCTCTCTTCCCCAGCTTGCTCTGCCCTCTGTTCTTCAGTTGCAAAGTAGCAACTCTGCATCTACAAGCCAAGATCTCAAACTGCCAGTCTGTCTGCTGTTCTCCGTCCACCCCCAACACACACACTTGCAGGGGATTTTATAAATGTAATAGCTTTGACAAATGACATCAGTTCTGCAACTGGGCAGCACACGAACACACACAGCATTCAGTGACACTGAAATAAAGCAGCTTCTGTTAAAAAAAAACAACAACCGACAAATACAGTTTGTGTTTCTGTCAATAAACACCTTTTTTCACGCATGTCATGCAGACAGAGAAAAGCAGCTTTAGGCATTAACTCCTCAAATGTTTACAGATCAAACAGCTTCAGACGCAGATGAATGATGAGAGCAGGCGACTCTGTGCTGGAGCAGGGTGCCATCTAATGGACACACACAGAACAGTCACACAGAACAGTCACACTTGGTTTTCTGTTTCTTGTGTGACACTGACGGAAATTTCCCCAAATCAGAGAAACAGGTCTGACGACCAGCTTTAAGCTGTCTGCTGTGTCTGAGGCTCGGTGATGGTCAGCACAGCAGTTCATCATTTGCATCATCAGAGGCTGACAATCGCTGGTCTGAGGATATGTTTTAGTGTGTATATCTGTCTTTATATAAACGTAAACAGGCGATAAGGAATCATACGGAATTGTTGACGAGCCTGTTTTGGAGACATTCATTTTTTCTCTCTCTGCTGTTACTGAAGATAAGAGACAGGTTGGCTGCTTCACCTCCGCTGACCTTCACAGCAGGGAAAGGAAAATAAAGCTGAATCGGATGGAAATCTATAACTTAAAGTCCAACTGACAGACACTGGAAAGAAAGAAAGAAAGAAAGAACGAAAGAAAGAAAGAAAGAAAGAAAGAAAGAAAGAAAGAAAGAAAGAAAGAAAGAAGAGTGTGTAGCGAGCGTCCAAAGCGGGGTTATGAGGCAGAATAAAGGAAGCAGATATGGAGGAAGGAAGGAGATAAAGACGGGAGGAGGGAACGGATAAATATTTTGGGGAAATACATTCCATGTTGATTTGCTCATGAAGCTGAATTACTAACAACTGCATAGACACACAATACAGATAGTAAACCACTGATACCGATACACATGCAGTACATTGACCTAATGATCAATACTACTGAAGATTTAATAGTACAGCATGGTGACTCATGTGAGAGTATGGAAGTACTATGAAGAACCTCAGAAACATTTACTTCTAGAAGTATTTCAGTGAGTCGTGGTATCCTTTATCTCGTATTTTGGAGAGACGTTGTTGTTAAGCCACACAAACAAGCTATTTATCTGAATGTGGATAGTAAATAAGATGTAAACATCAGGGTGCAACGTCACAGACGTGCTTAATGTGTGTATATGTGTGTACGTGTGTACTGAAGTGATGCACTAAATTAATGTTCTCTTTCGCCATCAATCAGGACAAATCTTGAATCCACTCAGGTACGTTTTCTAAAAGGAAACCTGTTCTTTACAAACACACCAGCTGCCTCTGAGCGCATCTCACCGCAGTTTGAAGTCAAAGTGTGAAAGTTTCTTACCGTCGACTCTTCTGTCGGCGATGTTCCTTGCAGGGAAATCGATCTGTTTTGGGGATCAGTCAGGTAAACACCGCGGCACTTATCGTGCTTTTCATTTTTATAGCTCCAAGTCATTTAGTCAGTTAGACTTCAAACTGTGAAACTTGCAGCTCTGCTGGCTCGGCCTCGCGTCACTGTGACGTCAGGACCCGGATCACATGACAGGACGTAAACATCTTTACCACACCGGCCACGAGGTCTGTTAGCGGCCGCAACCACCGAGCTCACCTTGGCTGCAGCTCACAGACGTGACCTGCCAGCTCACCATGCAGGAACTGTCTGTGTGTTCACCACTGTTCACTCTTTCTGTCAAACAGGTTTGTTCTCTAACAACTGTTAATGACTGATGTCCGAGGTATTGACGAATAATTGTAATAGATATTAATCAAACATTCACTCTGACGTCAGTCCGTGTCTTGTTTTTCTTAAAACGAGCTAAATAAATACACAACTTAAATTTTTCAGATCTTTTAATATTTCAAACGCATTTTATGCAGCTTATACCTAGTATTTAAAGTTTTAACTCCAGTAAAAGCAGTCATTGAGTAGTGATACTTTGCTCTATTATCTAAAGGTGGAGGTTTACCTTTTTCTATTTCATTATATCAGTACATTTCAACAAGTAACTGTACTTTCTCTACTTCGCTACATTCACAAACCAGTTCTTAACAAATATGATTCCTTATTTAAATTACCTTCACCAATTTTTGTATTTTCAAAAAGTGAGTGCAGTATATAAATATTAATGCGAGTAAATGTGGAATATTCATACACAATTATACGCTGACATTTCAGCATTTTCTTATTTTCCTGTTATTGTACTATTTGCTTTGAGGTATATTTGGGAGGTCCAACTTTATGATTTACATCTTTATTTGTCCCCAAAGGAGCAGTTAATTGTGCAGCAGTAATATCACAACATCAAAACACCCAAAAAATATGAGAAATGTATAACATCGTTAAAGCAAGAAAACAATACTTTCCCTTCAGTATATCAGTTCAATACTTCGTCCACTTCTGTGAATATGTATGAATATACTCCATCATCATTATGTCCCATATTTAGTAGTAATGTAGTTATATATTACCAGCAAAGTGGTAACTTATCAATGATAGTATTGTTGCACAGGATATAGTACTGCGTTACAATTAATTCAAACGAGTTTCATAAGCAGCATTTAATAAGGAAATCAAGTGAGATGTTACAAGAGAGGCGTGGCCAACATGGCCTTGACCTTTCTAATCATCTCCGTCAAAACTTGCAGGAGGCTGGTCTGTCACTCGAGTCTAATTCAGTAATCTGGGGACATTTGACCTGGTTAAGTGGGTGACGGGACAGCAGACAGCAGCTTCAGATGTGTACAGGGTGGTTTCCCGATTACTGGCTGGCCTAAAGGTCGACGTACCGTGATGAGTGATGGTAAATCGTTCCGACAGAAAGTGTGTGATGCACACAGGAGAATCGTTTATGTGATGACCCGTTCTGATTCTTTTAATGAACTGAATCTGATTGACAATATGATGATTTGATCTTCCACTGTTAACGCCATGAACTACAAATACACTTTGTCAATATCAGAATATTTTTGTTCAGAAGAAGGTTGTGTGTCTGTAGTCATGTCTGGGGATGGTCAGATATTGTGTGGCCAGCGTTTGATAGAAATCCTGTTGAAATAATCGGACCGGTGCAGCTTTTCTGCAGTTTGCTGTGATTTGTGCATCAACATAGTTTGTAAAGAGTTGATGTTTTCTTTCTGCAGTAAATGAAATATGCTGAAACATTTTCTGCATGTTTCCGTCGATGAAAAAGAACCAAAATTGCATCTTCTACCTGTGTGGTGTGAAGCCCCTCCCACTGTCTGAGTAGAAGCTGTTCAGTGATTGGCCGACAGTGGACGGCTGTCAACAGGATTGAGGTCACCTCGGCCTGACAGACTATAAAAACGGCCCATTCGATAACTCTTTCTCTCCTTCCACCTTTTGTTATGTAGTTCTCTCACTTGCAACACCTCTGCAGCATATAAACCACACATCCATGCACTGCTTACATTGTTGATGATGCTGATATCCACACCGTGTGGTTTGTCAAGGTCATTATTTAAAATGAAGGTGTATTGCAATACGTATACATCGTACCGTCTGTTTCGTGATATTTACCGTATCGGGACGTTTTAGGCAACACACCATTCCAAGATGCCAATGAGGACAGACAGCGCTGACTGGGGAAACATTGCATTTGTATATTTTCATCTTTCAGGTGTTTGGCTGATTTTCTTATCAAGAGAAACATTAGAGGAGGAGTCAGTGAATCACTCTCACAAGAACAAGCAGCAAACAAAGCAGGTCAAAGGTCAAAGGAGAGACAGATACATTCCAAAAAAACACGACAGACATGAAGAAGAGCCGGAGTCGTCGGCGTCACCGCTGGTGTTGATTTCTGTTTCTGCATCGTCTTTCATCCAGAAGCAAACAGGACCCCAACGTCTCACCGAGGCTCCTCTGTCATTTCGAGTACTGAGCGAATGGTGACCCTTCATTCACTCTGCCCTGGAGGGACACAGAGGACGAAGCAACAACAAGAGTGAAAAAGACAAAAAATGATATATTGGTGATACAAACTTTACATTTACCTTCTGAGCTAAACTCAACTGAGAGTCCTTGCTGATATTTATAGCAAGTATTTATTTTATGAAGGCCCCTGAGACTGGAGAGCTTCTTGAAACTTATAGATGATAAAAGAAGAAAAACTAAATCAACAGTATGGACACAAAACAGTTGAATGTTGACAGTTGGCAGTTTTCTGTCGTCTTCTACATTTTCAAAGTCACTTGTTTTGCCGTTTATTACTCGTTATCTGCTCATCATCTCCTGCTGAGTCTGCCAGAACAGCTTTGTACCCACATGATGTTCTCTAGGTGCTGACGATGACCTGCACTGTTCTCTCTCTGTTCTAATGTGTTCTGACGTCTTTTTTTTACAGCTGCTGCAATCATCCGGCAATAACGATTTATTGATAGCCGGTGACAGTTTCTTTCATCATCTCTGTTTTATTTAGGGCTGGTGATGAAGTCCTGAAATAAGATCTGAGGACTCCGGGAGAGTTTCTGTTGATCGAGCGGTAAAGAGCGCTCTTAGTCATGAAACACAAGACTGTTCAAGAATCCAGACAGGTTTCCTGTTTACGTAAAAGAAAACCACTGTGCTCACTGCAGAGGAGGGAAAGGAAGAAGTGACACTTGTGTGTTGTAAATGTCAGCTTTCATTCACCGCCATGGTTGAACGTTCGGCTCCCTGCGGAGCTCCCAGGAGGGCGAAGCGCCGCGGCAGCAGGCGGCCGGTCCCCGGCTCGGTGTCGCCCTCTGCCGGTGAGTGAAGTCACGTCTCACACGCAGGGTCCGGGACAAAGATCAGTCCGCTCTCATCATCTTATTATTGTTTATTGTCGCTGTAAATGGCTCGATCGAGAAACTCTACTTCCTGGTTGTTAAGTGTCCTTTGTGCTGTTTCCCAGGTTTGTTGATCACAGAGAGCTGAGATGTTCAACATGAGTTACGTCTGTTAATGTTAAATAATTTATTTAACATTTATGTTTTAACAACGTGTCCGATATCACATTTAACCTGTTCTGACCACATTTACTGAACAAACTGAAATAAAAACAAGTTACATAAAAACCGTAGTCACATATATGCCACATCGGGCTTTTAACCTTATAATAATACTAATAATACTAATGCTACTACTACTACTACTACTACTACTACTACTACTACTACTACTAATAATAATAATAATAATAATAATAAATGTAATATAGTCCTTTGGTCTGTTTTATATCCCCATAGTTTTCCTTTAAGGACAAATGGGGGTCAAAGTCCATGAAAAGTGTCTGAGTGCTCTAGAAATTAGATATATTATTACAATTATTATTTTTGTTATTATTATTATTATTATTATTATTATTATTATTATTATTATTATTATTATTATTATTATTATTATTATTATTATTATTCACTATCTGGTTGGCATACCAGAACTCGGAGAGAGCAGACCTCCACCACCTCTAATGTAAGAGATGTATCTGCTACATTAAACAGACCTGAGTTCTTCTTGGAGTTCTATGATATATTCCATTCTTTAGCGTCTTGTCTGAGTCTGTTTTGGTTGCTCTGTCTGTGGGTGTCATTGTGACCTTGTATCTGCAGCAGTTATCTGTATTGTCTCTTTTGCTTTGTGCCCATTGGTCGTTTGCAGCTAAAGAAAGAGAGAATCAATTGGAGATGAATGATTGATAAAGAGTAAATAATTAGGTAGGTAGGTAGGTAGGTAGATACTTTATTTATCCCAAGGGAAATTCAAGGATCAACCTTAATTTAATGGCAAGCTGGATATTTAACAGATTTTGCAGTGGTGAAATCAGGCTGGTAGTTCTTGCATGTTTTCTAACTCACCATTGGCACATCTTCAAGCCTCTCGAAGTCGGACCTCGGTGACTGGATACATTTTACTACGGCCACGAACATGGCGAGGACGAGGACAATGCAGAAGATGCAGATGATGGCCACAAGGCCGGGGTCGCCTTCTGGAAACCCATTTGAGACACACAAAAATCTTTTTAACAAATCAATAACTGGATGTTGTAAATTCAGTCTAAACAAGCGACGATATGCAGCTGCTGCTTGCAGTAAATGTGACATTTACACAAATCACCACTGAAAGAAGAATTGTTGAGGGCCGTCTGCCCCCGAGTGTTGTTTATCATCTGATGTTTTTTTTCTGTGCAAACAAGACTGTTGCTCTGAACTATTTCACTGCTAACCCAGTGAAAACATAATAGAAATTATGTCCAGCAGACGTCTGACCTGGGTTGGTTGTGTTTACGTTGGGTGTTACAGTGGTGTTGGGTGAGACTGTTGATCCCAGAGAAACTGCCTCGTTGGACGTCTGGCTTGAGATGGTGGTCTGAGCAGGAGTGCTGGGACGCGTCCCCTCTGTCCTGTAGGGTGTTTGTGGGGCGGTGGAGGGTGGTGGTGCTGATGACACTGCTGACGTCACTGCAACAGGAGGTTTGAGCTCTTCTTGTGTCATGTGGCTGGTTTTCAAGCTCGATGAACTGACATCAGTTGACAAGCTGCTGAAGGGCTCAGTGCTTGTGGGTACCTCTGTCAGCCTTGTCGTTATAGAGGAAGTGGTGGAGCCTGCAAAGGAACAGACACAGTAACAAAACCTTGCACGGCGCCCACACCCATCAAGATAAGTCTGCTGGAGAGGGTTTGTTGGCTTTTTAAAGGTTAATTACAATCAGTAAAACTACAATTGGCTTGTAACTCAAACTTCACAAAAGACATTTGAGATCATGACTGACACCGAGGGATCTGGAAATTGAAAAGAAATTAGTAATAACGCAGTTTATTGATTTGTAATTTCAACATTTCTAAACTTCTGTTCACACCTTATATAACCTTCATTACTTAACATTCAGTTGAAATTGAAATGAGCCTGATTTTATCTGCCAAATGTAGCTCAAATATTGTGATTAATCTGCGGGGCCCCTCAGGTGACATATGCCAAAACCGATATCACATGGCCACAAATTAATAAGGCGTGGCCACAAGATCAAACTTACATAATCCCCACACCTTATTTAAAAGAAAGCCATGCATTATTAATTTGTGGCTATTATTAAATGATTTCATTGGCATGTATTATTAATTTGTGGCCATGTGATCATTTGTTTCCACAGATGTCCCTTGCTGGGGCCCTTTGTATAAATCTGCTGTTACCATGGTAATGCAGGTGTGCTATGCTAAGCCCTTTTCTACCACTGTGTTGACAAAATAAAGATCCTAAGTCTTTATAATTACAAACTTTGTTATAAAACTGAGTCATTATTTTTCAAGAAAGTTTTTCGTAACTTTATTTTTCATCACATTGGTGGAAACGTCC
This sequence comes from Macroramphosus scolopax, assembly GCA_901007825.1. NCBI lineage: Eukaryota > Metazoa > Chordata > Actinopteri > Syngnathiformes > Centriscidae > Macroramphosus > Macroramphosus scolopax. Next base: position 63,285 of record CAAKHC010006087.1, on the reverse strand, counting down.
GTACAGACTTTCCCATTTACCCTCCTCAGCCTCTAATAGAAGTTAATGTTTTACTTTAATAACCTGTAATGTACAAAAAGCAGACTGACAACTTTGATTTATTTAACACAAATGTAGTTCTTGAATATAAATGCTTCTGTGTTACAATCCCACTAAATACAATGTTTTCCGGTGTACTGAGCTGCACCAGACACGTGCTGAACCTTCCTCTCACGGCAGAAACTTTCCAGTTTTGCAGAACCTTAAAGCACTTTTCAGGGAAATTCTTAAACAAGTAAACAAAGCAGTTTAATAGCCAAGAAAAGCTGACTTACTCTGACAGGCTGCCACTGCAAACAGGGAGATCAGCACAGTGAGGTGCATCGCTGCAGGCATGTTGAGAAAGGAAAAAGCTGGCGCTCATATCACCTTAACACACACACACACACACACAAACACACATCCTTGACAGCAGGATGTGTGGAAATGATGAGGAAGGTGTGCTCTCAATGACGGCCGCCGCATATTAAATACTTCATGCTGTTTAGTCAATGTTTGAACAAGCTGTATTTGCTCACAGCTGCTGTAATGCAGCAGTGTCCCACAGAAGAGCCTCTATTATTGGTGTTTTATACTGGTTTCCATTGATGAGAGTCGCCTGTCATCATCCAAAATATTGTGCATTATCATGTCATATTTTACATTTATTTCCTATTTTATTTCACAAACATAGCGTGCTTACTTATTCATTTTTAACTTATTACTTGTGTAATTTTGGTAAATGCTCTTTTAATGCGTGCACTATCCCTTTGCTACTGTAAAAATGTAAATTTCTCCGTGTTGAGAAGAATAAAGGCTTTCTGATTCTGATTCTGATTCTGATTCTGATTCTTTTTATACCACTTGCAGACATAACGTGTCGTAATCTAAAATCACATGTATGTTTGAAGAGACCAAAATGTGCAAAACAAATAGGATTGTAATAAAGAAGGAGACACCCTCATGTAAGTTATTGTCCGAACTTTAGTATTCTAAAGTCTACTGGGAAGAAAATATATCATTAAAGCAGAAGAAGGATATCACCACACACAGATTGGGTATATTTAATCTCATTTTATTGTCTCGCCTCCAGGTCTTTTTCATATTACGAAATAAAATACAATCAATCAGCATGAAGAATTCTTTAAAGATCCTTCGATGTACATTTGTGTTTTTCATCTCTTTCATGTAGAGCTCATGAGCAGATCATTTATATGGTAAAGCTGTTAGGAGCAGAAGCAGCACCAAGGAGCCGTCAACAGAACAGTTCCCTCCATCAGCTGAGTGTGATAACATGATAACAGACAAATAATCTCTCTTATGTGATATATGAACATCTTGTTCTTTTGTTTGCAGAATATCACAAACATCCACTTGTTGTTATCGGTATAAAATAGATCAACTGAAGACCAGGCGGACGGATTCACAAACATCCTGAGAATATTATCAGAGAGCTCCCAACGTTGCATAAACACTTTTAACAAGGAGTCGAACCTCAGGAGTGATTTTTGGAACATTAGAGCGACTCTGAGCCAGGTGGGGACACAAAGCTTTAACTTGAGGAGGAGGAGTGGTTGACCCTGTTGCTAGGTAAGATACACTCCTTTAAAAGCTGTGATTGGATGATCTCTTTGTGTTAACGGGTGTAAAATAGACTAATGGGCCTAATATGAGAATTTCATTCTTAATATGAAATAGTATAATAATTTATTCTATATAATGTAAAGAAACTTTCCTTCAAATAAATAGTTAAAGTAGCCAACAACACGTTTTAAAATCATTAGTAGCTTATTCATGATAGTTGTTTATCTTGCTGATGACGTTTAGAAAGAGTTGAGGACATCTAAAGGAAAAGAAGTGAACTGCATCACTGATGCATTTTCAAGTTGCAAAATATTCTCATGTTGTGATCACTCTCATTCCGGGTGTTATAACGTTCTGATGTCGGGTGGGAGAGAATCTGTAATGAGATCAACTACAGACGTCGTCCCTGTAAAATCTAATCCGCAGCATTTCGATAACTCACAGTCAGTTCAGCATTTGGAGATTAAGTCTCTGATCTCTGTTGACGTTCGACCATTTCCCGCTCTGCTTAAGAAACTCTAATCCTCTTAACAAACCTCCCTGCTTCTAACAATTTATAACTTACATATAATAACTTTAATCTTTACCAGGAGCTGGTCTTTATGTTCAGGGGGAATTCTTAGAAAATGTCTTAATTCTAAGATCTCTCTTAGAAACTCTTTCTACTATTACGACCTCAGGTTGAGATTATTTGGCACGAGAACAGAGTAGCACTGGACTACCTATTAAGGCAAAGTTAAGGGTTGATGAAGGTTAAAAACACAGCAGCTGTTAAGTGAAGCATCACATCAATGGGGATTATTCTGTCGGACCAAAACTAAAAACACTCGGTCGAAAACGATTAGTCGATCAACAGAAACTGTATAGATTTAAGGAGTACGGAGTTATTTACCATCTCATTTTACTACAGAACTTTTGAATTGAATCTGTTTTTATTTTGGAATTTCTTTTTAGACAATATGATTCATTGTATAAATTATTGACCGATTAATAAATGGAAATAGTTATTAGTCGCAGCTGTAAAAATTCAGTTTAAGATTTAGATTTTGTTTGTATCTCCGGCAGCAGAGAGGGTGACGCTGCCGCCTCTGCTGGGATTCAAACACCAACTTTGATGTTTGTCAGCACGCCAGGCAGTGAAACAGCTTTTCTTTCAGGTGTCCACCCACAAACACGGATATGTTTCAGACATAAATAAAACAAACTGGACGGAGAAACATTAAATCTTTACAGTCATAAAGGGGAAGTGTTTTAGCACTTCAACAGAAACATCCTCTAAGCTTGAACATGCAGCAGGTTTAAACTTGAGGTAGAAGGAGTTCGTCGAAGGGAAAATACAATTGAATTAAATTAAAAAGTCCCACTTCACGATCCAGCCTGTTTTTTAAGATTTCTCGTCCGGAGGTTTGGAATGTGGCAGTGCTTCCTGCTGAACGTCTGCCTTACTGCTGTCTGACTGCAGCTCAGAGGGCTCGATTTCATCCTGTCAACACAACATACACGTCAAAATCATTTCACCTGCTGTACCAGATAACAACAGCATGCAAAACTGTACAAAAACAAATGTAAAAAAACACTTTTCATGCCCTTTAATCCCCCATATGGCCGACTTACCCTGTGTTTCAGGTAGGAGAGGTACATGTCCCACCCTAATGTGATCGTATTGATGTACAGGACACGGAATTTGGGTGACAGGAAGTAAAAGTTGATCATCTGAGCCGCAGGCCACACTAAACAGTCCACCTGCCGGCAAGAAATATATCGATTTATAGGGAAGCTGAGGTCAGCCTGCTCCTCACTGCGCCTGCTCAGGCCTCAAGATGTCATGGCATTTACTCCAGAAGCTGTGCCTTTACTCTTCTTATAGAACCCACATGCTCATCAGGTTGTGCGCAATAATCAGTACTACATGTACAAATACACCAGAAACAATTGTGAATAAAACGTATTACATGTGCGTTGATGAGTCAGACCCTGGCATGTGACCTTACCTTATAAAACTCCCAGAACTTGCTTCTAAAATCACTCCATCCTTCAGACACAGTGCGTCCCTCCATGACACCCATACCTGCAATAAACGCAGTTATTCATCACATGTACGTCAGAGCGATGCTTCACACAGACCAACTTCAGATAAGGTCAATGACTGGCATGGTGCTGAACTTAATGAATGAACGGCAGCCATGAGCATAACATCGTATCACCGACGACCCTTGAACTCCATCGACGTCTGATATTGACATAGGCCGTCTTATGTCTTACCTCATCCACATGTTGAAGTCCAACCTTTGTCTCTGTACACTGTGTCTTATGTCTGGAACCTGACAAATGCTGAGGTATGTATATGTGCAGATTGGTTGCTTAGCATAGATAACCTAAGAAATCTGTCTTACCCACAAAATACCACATTCCGAAAGCTGGCGAGACGAGCACCTGGTCCAACAAAACCTTCTTGGCCACAGTTTTCATAGCATTTCCCACAAACGCTTTGTCCAGCCAGGTGTACCAGTAGTGCAGCACTGGACCCATGGAGCAACCCACCAGAAACATGCGACCTTCAGGGGGAGAGAGAGACGTCATGTCAGGGATTCAATTCATTGTTTTTATTCGTAAGATTTGCTCTGCCCGCACAGAGGACTGTCGGGTATCAGATGTGCTATAAGAGTGATCACAATTTGATCAATCAATTATTATAGAAATATATAAACAATGTGCTTTCTCCTCTGCATCCTGCACACAAAAAAAAGTAATTGTCAAGTGAATCCTAGTCCTTGAAGCCGTTTGTGAGCGAAAGGTTGTAAAATTGCATCACTGTGAGAAACTGGCTACGACATTTTCACTTCCCACTGCGACCAAATAGGAAGGAGATTCACAAACCATAATGGGGAGTAAAAGAATGGAGATGCAGAGAAAGTAGTGCAATAGCTTGTTCCTGTGATGTAATCAATAAGTGAAAAATCAATAAGGCACCTGAAGAGAGAGTAGCAACCCGTGTTTGTTTAAACAAGTGGGCAATAACAATGATGTTGTATATGTGGCATGAATTCCTTTTTGAGATCATTTATTATCCAAATTAATGATTTTGAGAAAGCTGTTAAAATCTACTTCTTTTATTGACACTTTACATATAGAGAGGTTGCCAATCATTCATTATAGTTTAGCACAGGTTATTTCATAGAAGATTGTAATAATATATTTTAATTGTGATCCGAAATTGTCTGTCTAATATTTTAATAACAATTGTCATACTCCTATCCGGACGCCCAGCCCTGAGGTGACAGTCGATACCAGACACTAATATCTGTCACATGTCATTGGGCCTGAGGACGGTCAGCTAACACTGTTCCCCCGCTGTAATAACTGATGACCCTGGCTTCACCTCGGCCCCTCTCACCTGTCCGGCGCCAGTTTCGGACTTTGCTCGGGTCCTTGGAGGTTTCACGAGTCTGCTGCAGAATGTCTCCGAGGCCCAACGTGCATCCTCCGCTCAGGGTGTTGGTAAACAGCAGGTATCGTCCCTGGAAGAGCATCTGCCAGGTGAACCGTAAGGGAGTAGCCCGAGGAAGCATGTCGACTCGACCGTGAAGAGAGCAATGTCACCTGCGGAACCCATCGGAGAGATTCAGAGAAACAGAACAGAAAGTGATCAAAGTTCCCATTCATTCACCGACTCATTGACTGATAGCTGCTGCTAAAGGTTTTCTAACTTACCCAGGAATGACAGCCGGGCTGCCTGGACGTTGTAGCCGGTTACAACAGCTTCAGGTGACACCGCACAAGCGCTAGCAAGGGTACATCTGCCTATCTTAATATTCAACTTCACAAAGAAGCATGTAAATCCAATATTAAATATTCAATTTGACAAAACTTCCCTGTGACATCATGTCCGCCTCACGCAATAAGCCTGAAAATAAGTAAACGCACCAAACCACAGACTGTATACAAACTGAGGAAACCAGCAAAGAGAGTCTGCAGAGACGATTAATGGAGGGAAGCAAATGTTTGTGCGCCACCTGCTGGTCTGGAGGAACAAAGTGTTAGATAGATAGATAGATAGATAGATAGATAGATAGATAGATAGATAGATAGATAGATAGATAGATAGATAGATAGATAGATAGATAGATAGATAGATAGATAGATTACTTTTTACTTAGTAATTAACCAGTTTGAGGCTAATGTACTGTTGAAGAGTGCATTTCCTCTGTTTCAAATGCAATGATATAAAGGTATAAAGTACGCCCACCTAATAAGTACAAACTCAAAAGCGTAGCTACTCTATTCCACAAAGTTCTTATTTTCAATTACTGCCCAACACTGTTGAAAATAAGTACAAGATGTGTTACATATTCGTTAATGGCTCAAAACAAAAGACCATCCTCTTTTTTCACAAATCTATTTTTATAAAAGTGTAAAACAATCCAACTTTGGTTTTCACATGTGCTGTTCCTGCAAAAAAAATCCTGCTGAAGATGAATATGTATTTTCTAACGGTTGCTAGACTTGGTTAATGTATGTGGGCTCCTCCCTCTGGTTTATCTCAGTCATTGCAGCAAATTGATCATGAATAGGCCTACCTGTTTTCCTTTAGAGTCTACAGTTTAGACTATTTACTAAAAGATCTCCCTCTCATCTACTTGTCTGTAATTAATTTTTAATTATTTTTTCCTCAGTATGCAGTATATGTTCAAATCTTGATACCAAACGTGTTGTCAGTGAACCCACCATCAGACCGGCCAATAGCAAATTTGTGCATATTGTTATAATGTTTCTTTACACAATGTAGCCTGCTTCTGATATATGCTTCGTGTTAATCATTTTAAACTTGAAACTCTACTACATGATATTCCGATTCTGCAGTAATATTTTACAGAAATTATCATAAAAGCAGTGCCTGTTATTGGGTGAGAATGTCAGCGGTGGTTACTGACCTCCTCATCAGTAATTCAGTCCCTCCGGCAGTGCTCATCAATAATAAATGTCAGCAGGAGCTTTTAAGGTGGAATATATCAGGTCAGTTTTCAGGGCTGCTCTGGATTGGTCAGACGAGCTGTCAATCTTCCGCCCACCTGTCATTCACCTAACGGCAACGTTTCTGTCCGCGTAAAGAAGGGTGAAGCTGGAGAAATACCGGAAATTGATTTGTCCTTCGAAATAAAACGGAAGGAAAAGAAAGAAATATTTTGATATAAAGATGACTGTGATTCGTTGCTATAATCCTTTGGAATTTACGTATACGTACGTTTTACCAAACGTTTCCATCGTAAGTATCAAACTCTTTATGACTTATTAGGAACACAATATGCCTTTTAGGCTTTCGTGCTGGAATTCGTCACCGGACGTTGTCTTGAGCACCATTTGTAGTTTGACAACGGAGGTTTCTGCGGGTGCTGGACGCGGTGGATAGCAGCCGGAAAGAAATCTACAAAGGTGGGATTTCTGTCTATATTTATGGTACATTTTGATAACATCCCTTTTCCTCTATGTAAATGTACTGCATCTCTGCATCTTTTAACTGTTTAATAGTTATTTTACGTCAATGTTGAGCAAATAATTCCATAATGACAAACCTTGGACATAGTATCCCTGCTGTAGAACAGCTGTTTTCATTGTCAGAACCAGCAAAACAGTCATTATTGTAAGCTATATGTGGTGTAGTTATCGGGCTGGGCTTTGGATGGACGTTGCAGACCAGTGCTGATGGTTCTTTGGTGTGACTCAGGGCCCGTCCTGCAGGAAAAGGCGTTTCACCGTCCGATGGTTAAAATCGAGGAAATAGGTCCAAATGGAGCCGAGGCGTGAACAAAAGCAAATGTCAAAACCAGTAATTTCCGTTTAGGGAGTGAAATGGACAAGAGGAACCCCATTCTGTTATTTTTTTTAAGCATACGTTCAATAACCAGGTTTTAAAAACAGTGTTATTATTAATATCGTACAAAGATCAGATTAATGCTGCAGACATGCTGCATCGCATTATTAGATGATTATTGCAATATTATGGGGATTTCGCCAATAACTGCAGTTTGAGCTTAGCCATATGGACCCCTGTTGTTTTCTCTGGTAGGTTAAAACATTTTTTCCTCAACCAATCAAATGTACCGTGTATCTGCTTGCTTTCCATGTTGCAACAGAAAAAGTGTGTGTGTGTGTGTGTGTGTGTGTGTGATGGTGGTGTGTGTGTGTGTGTGTGCTTGCGTGAGGCTGTCATGCAGCATACAGTCCGATTTCAACAGTGTATTATAGTATTCTTAAGTGTTTAATTGTGTAGTAGAGATACTGTCCGTCTGATCTCAAGGTGTCATATATGTAGTTTGTCATCAGAAAACAAACATCCAGGTTGCTGCAATAATCACCAGATACCTTGAGTCATAATTGCCTAACAATAACAGCCTGAAAGTTGAGATTTATTTTCTAAATCAAGACATTTCATACCCTAAAGCCCTGCAGTCATCTGGATTGAGTAGAGAATGTTACTGTCCTCCGTATAAAGCAGTCTGACACTCACACAGGAAAGATCCTTGTGCATTTTAAAGCACAGAAATGCTTAAATGTCAATATTAAATAATAGGAATAAGAGCTGTACCTGGAATTTAAAAACACATATAAAAGCATATATCACGAATAAAAAGCATAAAGTGGATCAAACATTTAATTACAGAACAATTACATAATACAATAATGATCTTTGAAAAGTAGACATGAAATAAAAACTGAAAGTCAGAATAGAAGGAAGATATATTATTTATATTCAGACTTTTTTTTTTTATCTAAACCGTCCCGGATTCACCTGCAGACTTTCAAACATCCTGGCTGCTGCCCTCCCTGCGTTTCTGTTTGCTGTGGAGAAGAAAAAAAGATGAAGAGGCGCTATTTTTAGCATACCCCTCCTCTCATCTGCATCCCCACGCTTCCTAGAAAAGGAGGCACGTGATTGGAGGAAAAGGGGGAAAAATGCCATCTCAGGCAACCTGGGAGGACAGCAGCTGCATAACAGCGCTGCTGCGATAGTGAGGAGACATCTTCTGTGTTGGAGCTTTGTTAGTTTCTCACTCTGGACATAGTCAGCTATGTTTGACTTTACATGTGTGCTGGTGGATAATATCAAATATCGTTCAATAATGCTATTGTGGGGCTGTATTAGATCTATTTTTAATGATTTAGAATTAATGTATTAATCATGTTATTCTAGCAGCTGCTCATATTTTGTGGTTTGTGTTTTATTGTTTATTGTTTGTGTTTCATGTGCTTGATCATCTTTAGTTTCATGTGTTTGGACTTGGAAGGTACCATGAACTTTTCCTTTGACGTCTAAAATAGGAATAAGTGGGCTTTTCATATCTGGCTTCTTTTAATGTTTCTGCACATTGTTTTCCCTATAGCAATATTATAATAGCCAGTTAGCCCAGATGAGTTTAAGCTTCTTATAACTTCCCCAGAGATTGGTCACACAGTTCTTTTTTTACTTGGCTCGTCTTCCTAAACCAACACGATTATCTCCAGTGAAGCTTCCACCTGCTTCATTCTCTCTTCCTGGGTGTTTATGTTGTCGCCTCTGGATCAGGTGTCTCAGTCACTGTCTTAAAGCGAGCAGGTATTTGGGTGATACGGGATCAGCTGAGCATGAGCCGCCTGTACGCAGGAAGTCAGCAAATACTGATTAAATGAGCCTAACTAGCTGGCCGCAGCAGCACTTAGCTGCGGATCAATCCAGCCCTTGTTGGTCTTCAATCTTCTTACGGTGATAGCTTTAGGGGAAAGCTTGATGATGTTTTCATCCAGTATAACGACTGGAAACTCTTAGTCGGGATTGAATTAGGATAAAGAATACAACACCACCTCAGGTATCAGAGGCTGAAAACCAAGGTAGATAACTGAAGGTGTAACTACGGTTAATGTGCTCCTGCTGCGGAGCTCCATGGATGCAGGCTGCTGCCCGAGAGCTGTACAACTTCCTGTTATATGATAGGACACATCCCATTATATAAAAGTAACATTTACCAGAGTTATTCATCATTAAGTCTCCTCTGATAAAAGCAGGTCCCTCCTCCTTCCTGTCCCAAACCTCCGCTGTGACGGGGGATCTGAGCCTGCGTCAGTCTTTGTTGTTTAACCTTTAAAATGACGTCTCTCCTGGCATTCAGTCTCATCTCAGTCCTGTGTTGACTCGCCAAACCACATTTAAAACTATCTGATTGAATAGTTGAGTTGTTTACTTTGTTTTTGTTGTTGTTCTTTCCCCTTTTTGTGGCAGGAAAACAATGACATGTTAATTACAGAAGAAATGTCTCGGAGCCAGAATCCTTTACTTACACATCATTTAACACCGGAGAGACCAATCTGTTATTTTGAATCACTTTGATGGCTGGAATTAAACATTAGAGTATATATATATACTGTATATTAGACATGTATGCAAATAGTATGTTGATAATCACAATGAGGGTAATGATAAAGATTGGAATGTGTTGATCCCTGTGAAGAGGTTCCTGATCCAGCAGTGAAAAGTCAAACAGATCGCAGCCGTAAGGGTTCTTCACACCCGACTTGGAACTTCACTCCAAGTGAGTTTCCCATCCAGACCGGATGAAAGCAGCCGCAGCGTCCTGCAGGCTCGAAAACATTTGCATAATGACAATTTGTTAATTACTTTGAGATTAAGAGCAGAGGCCTCATGTGTGTAAGCTCCTGTATCAAATTAGTGTTTAGTGAAGGTCAAGCCAACTCTGCTCTCCTCAGATAATCTCTGAGATGCAGAGGAAACAGTGCCGTAATCTCACCCACTGACACAGACAGCAGACGCTGAGCAGCCTCTTCAGAAAGTCAAGACAGTCACTGATACTGTTTGACAACAAACAGCGGCTGTTCTTTTTTTAAACTTCTCTCATCTTTTCCATTAATAAAAGTCACTAACTGTATATTTTTAGCTTGTAAAACAACACGTTGGCTCAGAGAAGCTGTAAAAGTTCAGATTAGGTTGTAGAAAATGTTTCTTTAGCGATAAACTAGATTATATTCAATAGGCGGAATTGTCAGGCTTCAGTGGAAGGAGGAGTTTTATCTATAATTTCCTTATGTAGAAAGTAAATGAATGTAAAATGACATCGACAGAATGTTCTCAAAATCCATTTATAAGCTTCTAACTTGGTTTGTAGCCAAAGAAACGTAGAGATAAAAAGTACATCGGCTTTGATATCTGCCGAGCTGCACGTTGTGCAACAGTAACATTAGTAGATGCATTTTTAATAAGGCGGACCTAAGAGGGAATCGAACACCGAGTCCTGGCTGTGATCAAGTGTGACCTTAATTCCAGCAGGTTTGTGAGACCTTCAGGGTCACATTTTAGGGTTTTGAATTGATTGATGGAAACATGCAGCTTCTGCTTTTATATCATTGAATTGATCATGTACGAAATACAAATCATAAATAGCTGAATAGAAGTCTTATATTACAGACGGACGGACGCATGTCTGCTCTCCTCCCCTGTAGTCGGGGACGATGACGCTCGCAGTGATTCAGTGCAGGTCTCTTGTTACACGATTGACGTTCACATTGTGCGTAAAATCAATACTTGATTCAGTTATCAGCGGCGGCGTCATCCACCGCTTCATTTATCCGACGGGAACGAAGATCAAATTAAACTCTCGGCATATACTCGCTGTTAACAAATGCGATCTGTCAGTGCAGCCAGGAAGAAGTAGGACAGGGTCACATGTCTTTGTCGGTTCTGTTTGTATTTGAAATGGAAAGAAATGGGTGCAGGATTCGCTCGATTAGCTTCGAATCCGGGGTTATTACATCTGAGAACGGAGGAGTTGTAGTCCGTTTAACCCATATTGAAAGTGACAGACTGACATTAGACAGGTCGTCCTACAGTTAACGTACATTCTCTTAGGAGTCATCAACTTATTAAAGATCAGAGGCGATGCTGCTGCTCCTGTTCTAATCTTCAGTTTCCTGTTTGAAGGCCACTTGCAGGGAGCAGGATGGTGATAGCCACCTGCTACGTATCCTTGCATAACAAACCATGGATGTGTTGAGGGGTGGTCAGTGCCTCTCCATTATTTAGTGAGCATCTCAGTGTTCCTTCCTGTAAACCAGTCGGAGGGTGCAGTTGTTTTGTTTGTGCGTTATTCCCTGACAGTTCTAGTGTTCCACTGCAGACAAGTTAAGATAACAGTCTAAATATAGAGCAGGGCACTGGGACTCTGGGTCCTGTGGGATGAAGTCATGTTCCTCACAAGAGTCAACAAGGTTTCCTGAATCAGCTTAGTGCTTCTTACAGCTTCATGTTGTGTGTTATAGCCATAAAGCAGAAGGTTGAAGAAATGGTTCATCTTTGCAATGAAGTGTCTCGTAGAGTCGGGTTCAAGCTTGTGCCTCAGTTTCAGAGTCCGCTTTTCTAGTCTGAAGTTGCATGTTAAAGGAAAAACATCTAAAGAGGTCAAAAAAGGTTTTTGATCATCCTGGTCGTTGGACACCTTCGTCCTCAGTGTAGTGGGAAACACAACTGCAGAGTCAGGAGTCTCCTGCACACTAATCTGCTGCAGTATTGTGTGTGTGTGTGTGTGTGTGTGTGTGTGTGTGTGTGTGTGTGTGTGTGTGTGTGTGTGTGTGTGTGTGTGTGTGTGTGTGTGTGTGTGTGTGTGTGTGTGTGTGTGTG
>CAAKHC010006087.1:1894-44254 GCA_901007825.1 Macroramphosus scolopax | reverse complement strand
TTTTTTTTTTTTTTTTTTTTTTTTTTTTTTTATATTTTTTCCTCTTTTTTTTTTTTTTTTTTTTTTTTTTGTATTCTGATCATGTCCTTTAATTCTCTAAACGCTGAGAGGGAAAACGCTACGAACAAGATACAGCTCGGTAAAACAGGAAGTTGAACACTAAGAAAAAACATTGTATTTAATGATATTTATTTCAAATGTATATATGAATATTGTGCAATATATAATATATACAGGTATGCATTTCTGAAAATGAACTTTAAAGGTATGAAATTCTATGAGGATAGTATCAAATATATGAGGTCTATGTTGTGGAGTTTGTGTGGATGACGTGTGGAATTGTTTGGTTTGGTCTCATGCTACTTCAATGAGATGTTGCGAAGTCATAATTGTAGTTACATGTTTCTCATCCTCTAAAGCTCTGCTGCCATTGAAGTGCAACAGGTTGAACAACCTCATATTAGAGGAACAAACCTTTTGTGAAGCAACAAAACTGTTGTTTTAGCCAGACAGTGACTGTTTTGGTGGCAGATTGATGCCACCATATCTGAAAGGCATTTTGTCCGAGTCCAAATTTCGACCACTGTGGTGTGACCCCTTGACGTGCTAACAACCCCACACATCGACTGGGAGGTTTATTACAGCAGGCAACATTATCAAGCTCTTTGAAATGATGTAATTAGAACAGCTGGCAACTTGAGACTTGAGACTTGACTATGACGCTTATCATTGCTTCATCCCCTTCATAGCTGCTCTGATATCACAGCTTCTCCATCAAATATCAAAATCCCCTGTAAAAACAATCATCCGAACAACTCAGTATTCTTCAGAGCATGATCGAATGGTGTTTGAGGGAGCAACACATGTTTATTAGATGATTTTTATGGTGTTTTGCCGTCATCAGTTCCGCTTTGACATCAGAGTGTCGCTCGGGAAACGTTGGGAGAGATGATAGATTCAGTGCTGGATGGGTTCCCATCTGTGACGCCGTGTGATGTCAGTGTGCAGCCACAATCACTGCATTACTCTGAGAGTCTATACCTGGTTACATAAACCCCCGTATGTTTGGCATAAGGGAATACATCCCTTCAAACTGGTGATCAAAGCAGTTTTCTGATACAACATCCTAAGAAAATCCTTATGGTAATTTCATGCAAATCACTTTTTCCAAGGCATCCTTAGATTTAAATTCGAGGGCAGCTTAAGCCGGAGGGGTTTATGCAGCCGTGCACTGGATTGCAGTGTATGTGTCATTTATGTGCTGCTCCGTAACAAAGGAGAAAATGTGTCGCACTCGTAATGTTCCCTCGCTTAACGCTGCTCATCGTAAGAACTCTTCGGAATAAGTATTGCATAGCAGATTTTTAGGTGCTGCCGAGCTCTTGTCCGGACTTCCATTTATATGTTTGCTGTTGTGTATAATTATTTCCAGCGTGCAGTCAACAGAATTATGTGCAGCACTGTTTTACAAACAAGCATGGATGTTTTGTTTGGTCACAGACCAGGTTGCTGCTGAGTTTGACCTCTTATATGAACGGTTGTGATGACGTTCTGCTGTTACCATGGCTGTCTTAAAACTCTGGATGGCATCACTCATTCGGAGCATGCATTACCTATTGACGTAACTGTTTTAATACAGTTTCTGCAGGTAAAGCGTTGCTCGGTATTCCTTCTTTGCAAAGGCAGCAACATTGTTTTTGCTGTCGGACACCAGAATGAGCAGCATGACCAGTTTTAAACATAATAAATCCACTGCTACAGTAGACCCTGGTTAGCCTGGTTAATACGTCATCGAAGCAGTCTAATCTAATGTTCTGAAATACTGCTTTCCCATAAAGACACACGCAAATTGAGTTACGGAGGGCAAAACACAATAAAAATGAATTTAATCAATCCCAGGCAGCAACATTTTATTTTGATAATAACACCTGCATTCATTGATATGGTGCATATATCCTGTAATCACAGCCATTGACCAGAGAAAACAAGCTCTCTAGATTTCAAGTATTGATGTTCTAATGAGAACGGGAGTGATTTGGACAGTAGTGATCAAGACAAACCTATTTTTTTGGTCTGATTTATATTTTTCTTCATGCTGGTTGTGACTGTTTCTTTTCCAAACTTTAAAATTGTGCGTTCTAATACGTCTTCCTCGCTGTATAAACCAGATCTGTAAATACCTTTACGTGTTCATTGTGTTCCATCGACTCAGGCTTTAAAAAAAAAAGATAAACAGTGGAGAAAAGAAGCTGGTAAAAACCCCAAAAGAGCCATGTTGTACTGTATCTGCATTCATCTCTAGGCCTGCTTGTAAATGAATGTCTCACTCAGTTACAAAGCATTACACACTACAGTATCTACACAAATACAAATGCCATCGAGCTTGGTAGAGGTTGCCGACTTTAGATCTTCTACTTGCACGCACATGTATTTTATTTGGTCTTGTGACACCGACTCTTCAAATCCTTCTCCTCAGTTTGGGCCATTAAGGTGAGAGATTATGCTATGGGTGTTTTTATCTGTACTTTGTGGTAAAACAATAAAAACGTTGCTAACAATCAGTTCATTGTTTTTTATTTTAGATCCTGGTAGTTAGATGGAAGTCAATGTCCTGAAATGAGATGATATATGAGGAATGCGTCTTGTGCTGCAACATTTCAAACATTTTCTGAGGTTATAAAGCTCAAAAATGTTATTACTTCCAAATGTTGCCCACAAATTTGTGTACATCACTAATAGCGAGCATTTCTTCTTTATCGAGATAATCCATCGTTTGCAAAGGTGCAGATTACTGATGCTGATGTGTACGGCCTCATGCTTTGCTGATGTGAGTGTCTGCAGAGTGGCCCATGGTGCTGGTGGAGGTGTTGTATGTTCCGGGGTGCCATATGTCATGGACATTGGACACAAGGTCCATGACGGATTTTCTGCCCGGGACAGAAAACAATAAATCAGTTATACTCTCTTTCCTGCTCAGCTCTTGGTGAAGATCAATTGAGCTACTGCCCCAGAAATAATGACCTTCTGGGGGTTCCTGCATCCAATTTTGGCCATTTGAAACTACCCTCACATATTTACCAAAATGTGGCAGCTACTAATGCCAAAATATTTTTGGCAATATCCCAGGCAACCAGCAGAGGGAGAAAGACACTGGAGGCGATGCTGTGATGTAGACTCATTTCAGAGCTTAAATCATGCAGCCCAAATCCTGATTTTACGCAACATTTGCTTCACTGGTGCAGCCTCCGTCAGAGGGGCATGCCAATTAAAAATATTCGTTTCAAATCCAAGAAAAAAGTATTCCCATGAAACTGTGCAGTTTCAATGTTAGTCAGACTTTTGTGTTGTATTTTTCCTGGTTAGCATTTTTCTTTATTGTTTTGCTGCAATGTTTCTCTTTGTTTTTGACTATAAGAGAAGTTGACTAACTTTTGCTATTTCATAGCATAAAAGCCTCCTTGCATGGACCTTTCATGTCATTCTGGAGGCTTGTGCAATGAAATACAGAACATATTCATCAGCTAAGTTGAATCAGAAATCCTGCAGCTGGATTGTTGCACATACTGACTTGTTTCTATCAACATGCAAATAAAATATGACACTTTTGCGAAAATAGAGGAAACAGTGTTTTATTGCCGAGCAGCATTTAATTCCAAACAAAGAGGCATATTTCAAATAACTAGACTAAGGCGACATCAACAGTCGGTGCAACACAAAGACCCTTCACATGAAAACAAGAAAACACGGAAATAAGGACACGGCAGCGTAAAAAACATGGAAGAATGCATGTGTCTGTAAACGGATGAGATGAATTGCTCCCTGTGACACCCAGCGGTGGGTAACATTCGAGTTTGTCAATAACATGCAAATTATTCCCAGCAGAAAAATGTGATAAATCTCTGACATGTCAAATGTAAGCGTCAATGCATCTTCCCTTCAAAGTCAATAATGAACTCTGTGTCATATGTGCATAATATTGAAAATCCGTTTGGTCCAGGTTTCAGGCTGCACAGTCTGTAAACATTTTACAGAAAAAACGAATACATCAGATATGGCTGTTATCAAAATTGAGCCTATATAGCCCTGAAGTGCCTCTTCCTGCATTAAGGAAAGCCCATCTCCAAATTCCATTGGGAAATCAGGCAGTTTAATGCTTCTTTGCTCATATCTAAACATATACAGGTGGTGAGACATGATGTCATATATAGAACTATTTAAAAGCTAACGTTCTTCGATTCGGCTTGATTATAATACAAAATTTGGCGGTTGTTGATCTAAAATCCAAAATAGTAGTCCGTCTTTGACTTTAGTTGTCTCGACTGTGCGGAGGAATTTGGATCGATTCTGAAAATTTCATATGAAATTAAATGCAACTCATATCGAAATAGTCTCATCATCCAAAAATAAAACCATTTTTCACCAGGTATGCTCACATTTTACTCAATTCGACTTTAACAGACGATTATTAATGTAGGTACAATTTGGCGTACGTGGCCTGTCATTCATCCCACAATGAACGGCACACATCTGGCTTTTTACAGAAAAAACATTGAGGTCCGTCAAGCTTATTAATGACCAGAGGCCAATGGCAGGCTCGTCAGTGCACTTGAACTTCGTGTGGCAGCAGCTGGCAGCCGCTGTTGACGTGGGTGAGGACTTTCTGTTTCAGCTGGGCCACTTGCTCCCTCAGCAGACTGGCCGTGGATGCCAGGTCGGTGTTGTGGTTTTTCAGAGTTGTGACCTTGTCCTCCAGCCTGGAGATCCGCTCCAATTTGCGCCTCCGACACTTGGAAGCAGCAATGCGGTTCCTGAGCCTCTTCTTCTCCGCTTTGATGCGCTCCTGTGAGTCCATGTCAATGGGAGACAGCGGCGGGCTCTCCCCGAAGCTCTGAACGTCTGGGACCGTCTGAGGCTCCTCCTTCGACGTCTGGACCCGGGAGATCTCCGGGGCTCCCCCGAAATGATGCGGTGGAGGAGGCGGGAAAGGGACTGTGTCAGTCGCGTAGTTGACAGTAGTTCCCAATGGCCCGCTGCCATAACTGTTCAGGTTTGTATACACCGGTAGATCCAGTGGCACCGCAACCGGGGCGACGTTGGCGCCCAGATCCAGGTTCGTCTGCCCGGTTGCGTTCAACTGATTCTGCTTGTGTAGATCTTCCAACGCCTTCACGAAGCCCTCTGCGAACTCCTGCTCGTCCGTTACCGTCTTCGGGTACATGAACTGGGAGCTGGTTGGTGTGGTGGTGACCATCCCGTTGGACTGGATAATGAGCCTCTCCAGCTCCGGGGACGCCAGTTTGAGCAGCCCGAGGTCCGGGGAGCTGAGGATGCTCTCGGCTTCGCGGAGATGCGGTTTGAGGTCCGCGTCGTCCGCCAGGCTCAAGTTAATATCCTTCTTCATCATTATTTCCGTCTGTAAAACGACAACTGACGCTGCTCGACACTCCCTTACAGCGGTGCCTGGCCCATAACCTCACAGAAACAAGCTCAGGTGTGAATATTTTGAGTTGAATTGATATTTTAATACTTCACTAAAATCATTAGGAGTGCTGCGCTGTCGCCCAGAGTCTGAGAATTACTGCACGCGCCCACACAAGCCGCGAGCTTTTCAAGGCTCGCACGTTCCATTATGTCACACGGAGCAGGGGTGTAGCACAGGATTCTGGGCTCCAAACAGAACCTGGGGCTGTGGTCCCCCTTCCTCTCTTGATCTTACTCTAATACATCTTTGGAGATATTTTCAACAAAACCTTCAGCCTTAGTGACCCCCATTTTTTTAATAAAATTTTAGCTCGGTCTCTCAGACAATTCATTCATTCAATTTAAGTCTATATTGACATTGATTACTTGGAAATTAAACACAATCGTGAACAGAAATAAACATTTAATCCCAGGCTTTTCTAATGCCTCCCTTTTGCCCAAGGAAGTCAGTCACAGTCCACTATGAAACTGGCTTTAAACCACACACATACACATAACATGAGTATTTATAGGAGTATTGTTATTTAAGGTACTTTGAGAAAAAAGGAACTAGACTTGCAGTACACTCAGGTACAAGCATGTAGTGCTTCACACACCTCTGAAGGCTTGTAATCCTCTACACACGTGTTCATCATTTTAGAAAAGAAATAAATCCATCCATCCATTTGCTCCACCGCTTACCCTGTCGCAGGGTAGGAGCCGATCTCAGCTGATATTGGGTGAGAGGCAGGGTACAACTGCATTGGCTGGTGTGTGAAAGGAAACCGGAGATAACTAAATTAATGCTTTTCTAAAATATGAAGCAAAGTCTGTTAGAAACTGCAAACACGAGGTACAAGGTATAAGTCTAGTTTTAGTTAACTTTTGTATTGATTATTATTATTTCTCATGATAATATATATATACACTACATGGTATGAAGCAAATATTGAAGTGCCTAATTTTGGACATTTTTAGTTTGGACCTGGACATCACGTGGGTTGTCCAGTTATATGCTGATGTCTTCTCCGAAAAAGACCGAGGCACGTCCATTCCTGTACATCAGAGTTTAGAGAAGTTGATTGTGAAACTGATCGGATTTCAACACTTCCTCCGGTCAGTTAACAGTTTCCAGTAGTTTTTGCGGTGGATCTGGACTTACATGGAAAAACACCCATCCATTGACAATGATGCATGATACTTGCAATTTGTACAATTCCACTGAATTATTTCCGTCTGCGTGTAACATTTTCCAACTTCACTTTCTTGTTTCAAATGACTTTTTGGAATCCTTTTCATTTGTCAAATATGACCATTTTCTCATTTGATATTGATTTCATTGACGGTGCCATTCTGCATCTTGAGAACATTTGAAGCCACAGTAAAGGTATTTTGAAACTACTATTGTGATGTTTCTTCTGGTTCTGCTGAACATTGCAAATTATTTGCTCATTTTATTCAATTAGACAAAATATTACTAATCAGATGTTATCAAGAACTGTTGGTGACCATGTTTCCTTCATTTAGAGTCCTCTGGCTTGTAAAGGGTTACACAGAGGAGGTACTCTATGTGCGTCACAGGTAGACTCCTTCCATCATTGTAAAGAATTGTGCGGGTGGATCATGTGATGGACCCTGTGATGTTAGATCTCATAAAGCTGTGTCGGAAATGGAGGTGTGAGGGGAGGGGGGGCAAACCAACAGAGAAAAGATATTTCTGTCTAAAAGCTGAGCATCATTGTAGAAAGAGCGGGGGTGCTGCCTGCAGTAGAGAAAAAAAGGCAGGCAGCGGGATCTGGAAAAGCATGTAACACACACACATTCTTCAATCTCCATTTCACTTGAATACATGACAGATTAATGGAAGATGTGAGCCAAATGCTTTTATTCTGACAAGTTCATACTAATATACTACGATAACTATTACTGATGGTCAATGCGTTCGTCTTAAACATGCTGTAATTGTCAAGTCAAATAATCCCCCCACAATTGCGAGATGTAATTTGAAAGTATGGGGAAACTAATGCATCATAGAAAATGCAATCAGACACAACTAGTTCCAGATTGTTTACAGCAGCAATGTTGTCCACTATGCAGAATCGGAGTGATTGAAGAGATCACAAAGGAGGTTAAACTCTGGCAAGCAGCAGCACAAATACACTGTCTGTTCATGAACTTGTATTTGTTTTTATAATTGTATTGATAAAATCCATTTGAACTGCACATCCAGTTTGCACTTCTGGCACCTTGTTTTGATTTGCACTATTATGTGGCAGTGAAACTGCCCGCCCCCCCAATTCTTTACTTGCACATCCCTTGAGCAACACACTAAATCCCTACAACTGTGGGGGTGATGCATCATGGGTTCTTGTGGCCTCTGACCCCGCAGTATACAGATTAGGGTGCGGAATCTCCCTTCGGTGATAAATAAAGTGTCACACATAAACCAACACAGGTACTAAAATAAGATAATTCCAAATCAAAATAGTGCTGTCGTCTCATTTCAAGGGTTATAGAGTACGAAATGGTTGGAATAGCATTTCTGGGAGATGAACTGAGAGAGAGATGCAGAGTGTGGGGAGAAATGTTTTTTTGGCAGGGTGGGATTAGCTGCCGTTCTATAAATATGTTGATCTTCGTATACTCTGTGCCATTGGTAAAAATAGGCCTTCTTCCTGAGGGAAGTGATGACGTCTGCAGCCTGCCTGCATCAGCACCCACTAGTCGGCTTCATCTATACTGCAAGAGGGAGAGAGACAAAGTGTGGGGGGAGCATCCGTGATCACCATGGCAACACATGCAGAGTGACGCAGGTAAAGGCAATAGAAAAGACGAGAGGTAGTGATTGGCTGGCGACTGCAGGGGTGTATGTATGTGTGAGTAGCAGAGATTTGTGGGTGGTAAAGAAAAGGAGGAGGACTCAGTAGCCCAGCAATGAGATCAGCCAAACTCACCCCAACACACATACACACACGCAGTCCAAGCCTGTTATCACGGTCAACAATTCAGCCCGGCAATGAGATGATATGATTTAACACGCTCCCTGAACACTGACTTCAGAGGCAGTGAAAAATTGTGTTATTTTCCTCCCTCACAAATGCCATTTTGGATATTATGAATGATTGCTTGGGGGTAAATTTTCCCCCCACATGAACTTGAACAACATGAGCCAATGCAGATTTTCCATTTCAGTGCCATTAAAAAAGACCTTTTGGCAATTCAATGGTTTTGGCAAAGCCTTAATGCTGAATTTAATTATATTTCCAAAGGTCACCCTGCCTCCATGTCCTCTTCTTTGACGTGTATTTAGTCCTTAAATTCCTGTTTTATTTTATTTTATAGGAGGATGGATGTTTCATTCCCATGCATATCCAGATTGTGATTTTGACACTTCATTGACAGATTAGGTGAAATTGTTTCATCTGGCCAGTGTTGGAATGCATTAAATATGTCATCCTGACATCTAGCATTGTAAATATTAATTGAGTATTTACTGAAATAATAAGTAAAAGGGCATGGGCCTGTCATAATGGTACACATCCTGTCAACATTTAGTCCTTGTCTACATGTGCTTTCTACAAAAAGCAGTCTGCTGGCAAGACAGCTGCATCAGAGATTCTCCATTATTTCTAACTCTTGCTGTTTCACTTATTACTGGCTTCTGATTGAATTCATAGTGTAATTCATTTATCAATGGCTCGTGTAAATCAGAGGACAGAGAATATATTATGGCCAATGTTGGGGATAAAGAAAGCTGTAATACTCAAAAAGTTTCCTTGACAAAAAAAGATTAAAGTACCCGTGACGAGTCAGTTCAGAACATCTGATGGAGACCAAAGAGTTGGAACCTTTGAGATGAGGATTGGAGTAAACATGTTTACTTCCTCCACTGCAAAATGTTGGCTACATGAGTCAGTATAAAC
Source organism: Macroramphosus scolopax (assembly GCA_901007825.1). NCBI lineage: Eukaryota > Metazoa > Chordata > Actinopteri > Syngnathiformes > Centriscidae > Macroramphosus > Macroramphosus scolopax. The sequence goes on along the minus strand of CAAKHC010006087.1, from coordinate 34,871 downwards.
TACTTTCTTTACAAGGGAATAGTCATGATTGAGTGCCTGAACAAAGGCAAATGGGAAAAGGCTGAAAGAATATGATAGATTTTGGATGGCTGGTGTAGGACAGCTCTCCAGTGACAGCTGCTGGACAGGTGGGGAATTGCAGGCTATGACTAATGAAGACATACTGCATACAGTAATCCCTGAAACACCAATATTTTTGAGTGGATAAATGTGGAGAAGATGAATTCGTGATCATGATAAAAATCTGCTTGAAAACTTCGGTTTAATTAAAATTTTTGATGTACAAAATTGGATCTTTATAATTTCACGAGTGAGAAATTGCAGACTTCAGTGAGATTTAAAGCGAAATGTGAATCAACATTTGATAGTTCGTTCATTCAGTCATGTTGATGTGTTTTATACTGGATTATACCATTTTGATGATCACTTTTTTATATCAAGGATTGTCATTGCTAACTTATATGATGCATCATTTTAATACGTCACGCTACGTGATGCACCTCGTCACGTACAGGATTATTTTTGGTTGAGGGTGTTGGCTCTGGAAAGTCAACTCTTGTTTCATCCACAGCTTTTGCAGCTCTTGGGAAAAACATACACACACGCACACTCACTCTCCTCAGCGAGAGAACTGATTCAGCCAATAAGAGAAATAGTGGTTGAATCTTGAACAAATTAGATTTTCTAAAATACGACACTTTAACAAAAGCGGTTTTATTCTCATGATCTCATGTAAATAAATTACAACACTGTCTTTTGTTACAAAAATAAAACAAAATCCAACCAACATGACACATGCTGGACGTCTCGATGTCAGCCTTAAGAATATGAGAATCTTTTTTTTTGGAAATTCTATTATGGTGACCATAAACCATTGTACAAATGCTTTAACAAAAGTGTTCATTTTTAAAGGACTGAATCCTCGTCCTTATGCGGCCAGACTAATGTTCCACCTGCTGTGATCGTACAGCATAGCAGACAAATTAAAGAGTTGCAAATCACAGAACTTCAAAACTTAAGAGCCAAGTGGAAAAAGATAATCATGCAGGCAGTACCTGCACCATAATAACTACACCTGAAGAGGTAAGCTGACAACCAACACAAAATTAAAAATAAACCAAAAAATAAAAATCTCCTTCCAGTGTACATCTGACAGGAAACTCTGTTTTGGATCATTAGGTTTGTAAAGATACAAAAGTTCTTGCAAAGTTCTACTGATACATTTGACAATTGAAGACTAAAGAAGGAGTCAGTGCTGTGACACTGGTACAAGGTCATAATAAAAAAATGGTAATACCAATTTACAGTCAGTAAATGCTAAAAAACAAAAAACTGTGCAAATGCACAGCATGTTTCAGCATCTCCCAGTGTGATCTCTGCAAAATCGCTGCGAATTACAGATTGTGTTGTTGAGGGTGCAATGAGGTGCATTAGTGCTGGTTCTTTAGCCCCTGTTTGCCTCCTGGTTTCTTATCCTGCTGCTGCTGCTGTTGTTGTTGCTGTTGCTGCTGCTGCTGCTGTTGTTGGCCCCGACCAGGACCGGTCATTCCTCTGCCACGACCGCCAAACAGACCTTCCGAGAGAGAGCAAGACGTGGATGATTCTAGGCATTTGAAGTTCAACCTATGAGGTTACAATCAATACTCCCCATGTGTCCTGTGTGATTTGCTCACCAGTGGACAAAAAAACAGGGAAGTGGCACTCACTTGGGACACATGTGGAGATGAATTCTAATGCCAGAGGTGAACTCACTAATTCAAAGCTGCTCACTTTTGATTAGATCACCCAAGACGCATGTTAATGGGAGGTCTGGGTTTTAATGCTTCAAATAGTAATGTAACAGTCGTCTTTCCACTCACCTCGGCCGGATCCTCCTCTTCCTTTGCCCTGCTGTTTGTTCTGCTGGGCTCCTCCTCGCCCGCGACCCTTGGACACCACCTCCTCCTTCACCATGTCGATGATCTCGTCGGGGATTCGTAGATACTTGATGGTGCTTCCTCGGATGTAGCACTCAGGCATCCTCCAGAACTTGTCTCCATCCTGGGAGAGGGGAATGTGGCTGTCAGTATATCATATCTTCTAAATCCTTAACTGTCATTTAACATTGTGTTATACTAGCAAATATTTAAGCTTTAGCAGTGAATATAGTTCCGCTTTACCCTCGAAGTGCAAATGACTTCTCTCAGGTTGATGTTCATCCAGTTGTCACAGCTGACCAGGTGACCATTGTACGTCTCTCCGTTCTTCAGCTCCACCAGCTGCAGAGAGATTTGCATTAGTTGCATCATGACGACTGAACATGCTGTGTCCACAAATCAGGACACAGCTTTTTCATAAATTTTAAGATTAATAATCAAGGTTTAGTACATCTTTAATATTCTAATTAAAGTCTGTAAGCTTGTAAGTCATATGTTCCTTGTGTTTGACTGTTTTATTTCCTCAGATACCCTCGATTTCTGTCTGCTGCTCATTGTGTAACTCTATAGATTTAATAATTATACATTTTTGACAACAATTCTAAAAAAAAAGGCGTTTGAAAGCAGACAGATCCGTGTTTCCTCACCATAGGATGGTTCTGGGCAGTCTTCAGTAGAGACAGAGGAAGCTGCAAAACAACAGAAGGAAGGGTCACACTTATGTTATCATCTATATTAAACATCTATATTAAATATTTATCAAACTGCGCAAACCAGCCTAACCAGCTGCCTCTTCAGCTACAGTGTGGCATCTTTTAAAGCCAGGTCTTTAACGTAACATAACAGCGTGAAGTTAAATATATTTTAGATATGCAAAGACAGGAGTTTGATGTAGATGGGTGTCGATGTTTTCTGTATCTACATGTGAAGTCTGTGAATCAAGGGAACCCCCGTTTGTATATGAGGTTAAATTTAAATATCGTTACGAACGTTGCAGCTACATTAACTAACTAGCTAGCTAGCTAGCAAGCGTTTTTTGTTGCAACTTTTCGTTGCTAACGCAGTTGGATGGCAAGCAGGCGCGCTACTAAAACAACAGTTGTATAATGGACAAAAAAACCTTGTGTTTAATAACACCAAAAGTAAATACTTGCCATTGTGATAGTGTGTCTTTTCGATTTTGTGTCCAATGTATGTCTTGGCCCTCCACTGGCACGATTTTGCCTCCTTCGCCTTCTTCTTCTTCTGACGAGCTTCCGGCGGAATGGTAGTTATATTATTATCTTCTGCCCCCTACAGTCCTTGACACTATTAACTATTTCATAAGCTGCTTCGATAGCTTGCTGCCCTCTGGCCGTGAAGCACGAACATATTTGTATTAATTTTGATTTACAAAACAAAACGGATGAGCCTCCGTGGGATGTTATGGAAGATAAAAACAAATCCTGGTAAACAGATAAATCTATCAATACAGATCGATTCATAAATATTTCCTTCGTTTTTGCTGCTGTATTCGGTATAAATTACATTATACATTTGTACTATTTATTTACTTATTTATTTGAGATTTTATGGACATTTTTCCACCCCCACGTTCAATCGGCGTGTCATCGCCGACGTCATCACGGCTCGTCACACGCAGACTCCAGAGGGAAGGACCGGTTGTTCTTCTGTGTTTTAGCAAAAGGAACCGTGAACTGCAGAGGTGAGCGGGTCCACTTCACGGTCCTTTCCCATAATAGCGGTCGAATAAAGCACGAGGGGAGATGGACAACAGTAAGCGGACTGTGGTCGTTACAGGTTTGTCTTCGTTTATTTGCTGCTGTTGTCGAGTCTCCCGCTGGCTGAACGGCGGGTTGAAGTGTAGAAAAGTTCTGTTGATGACAGCAGTTCAGACGTCAATGGCGTCAGGGTGTTTTATTTTGTTATTCACTGTGTAAGAATAGGCTACGAAATGTTCGGTCAATGTAGTTTAACATGTCTTTCTTCACGGCTCATTAAATCAACATAATGGGTTAACCATTTAATTCTAAGTAAACATCTTCACAACAAAAATTATTTTTGAGATACGCTCATGAACAAATGTAGATTTCTAGATGTGACTGTCATCAACTGAAACCAGTTCACAGTAGCTTGTATTCGTATTTAAAATGAATGCTATTTTAGGTATTTTGGTTATCAGAATAAATGTTACCATTACTATCTTTTTTTTCACATATTCTCCAGGTATCATATCCTCAAGAGACAGAGCAGCAATATATGGGGGAGAAGTGTTCTTACATTCTTTCAGTTATTTATAATAGTTAAATCTCAGTCAAATAAAGACACTTAAAACTATATACGAAAATATAGACAACCTTGGCTTCTTCTTTGCAGTTTTGTATTTGGAGAAACATCCACTGTCAAATACTTTGACTGGTCCTCATCATCTGACACACGCAGCATCGTTGACTTTGGCAAACTGTAGACAAGTTAAATGTCATAAAGTTAAGTCATGTTTCTGGACAAGTGTTTCTAAAACGTCAATTTGAGACAGATCGGTCATTCAGGACAATTTGCAATTAGTATTCATTTAAATGAAATATCTTTATTATTACAGGGATATTAATATATTATCTATAATTGTTTTTCCTTATACAAAAGTCAATTCAACTTTACTTCTAGTTTGGATGTGCACAAGTTAGTACTCAACATTTAATTTGAACAGAAGTCACATAGACAGTGACTTCATGTTTCCAGACACAAAGGCCGGCAGAAGCTTGAGTCCCAGCTGATGGGCGATGTGTAGATGGCCTGGGAACAGCAACACCCTCATAATAGCTGGCCGGCTGGCAGCCACCGACCCCTTGCTCTGCTCCTTTTCAGCAGCCTGTCAGACAGACTGATCCTCCCTCCACCCAACCCCCAGGGACCCAGCTGACCCAAGGAGGGGTGGTGGAGGGGGATCAGCTATAGATGGCTGTATAAACAAGCCTGAGTTAATATCCGTCAACTGCCGGTGTGATCTTGCAGGTCATATGGAGTGATGTAGGAAGGGATGTTTAGTTATAATAATTTGTTTCATTTTGGCCTTTCAAGGAAAGCAACGAAGACAGGATACGGAATGTATCATTCAACAACCAATTTACATCACAATAATTACTGGTACTAATAGAGATGATAGTTATTAGTCAACATTAAAGAAGTTGCATTTTTTTCCTTTCATTTTAAACCGAATCGCTGCTTAACTAGCCCCCGGTCTTATAGAAGTCACCCTATATTCACATAACCCAGGAGTTATCCAGGATTGACTGATGGTACATCAAACATAAGATTTCAGTAAAGTATTATTTCTGCAGCTGAAATAACTGAATTGTTTTGCAGGTTTTGGGCCATTCGGAGAGCATACCGTCAATGCCAGCTGGGTTGCAGTACAGGTGAGCTGTCCCCCTTTATTGGCATTATAATGCGCATTCATGAAATCCTTTTTTTTTTAAATCAGAAATCAGTACAAGCAGGTTTAGATTAAACTTAGTTTGTGATAAATTTGTTCTGTGTTTTTTATCACACTGAGACAAGTCAAGTTGTTAGTAATAATAATAATAAAACAGGAGTAGGCGTGAGTATCATCTCATTAGGTACCTGTTTGTATGACAGTTGCATGATGGAAGCTTCTGTGCAGCAGTGTGTCTGTCCTGCTGGGGAAACTGCATGTGGGGGGATGGCGGTGGTTTTCAGGGTGTCTAGACCAACTTGATAAGGACATTAAAGGCAAACAAAAGGTGGCTTTGTGGCAGGGTCATAGCCATGGTCAAACAAGCCTCTATTCAGCAGCAGTGGGGGTCAGTGTCCAGGGCTATTTGTCCTGCAAAGAGACTGGGGGAGGAGTTGTTCTACTGGCTGTGAATCAGAATCACATTTGTCCTGTACATTGTATCATTGCATCTTTTTTTCATGCTTGTATTTTCTTGTTCGTTGTAATTTATTTTTGATTATTTTGAACTATTAATTGAATTTTACTGTAATAAATTGTTTGCTATTATCTTAAAGTGATGACAGGCGGATTCAAAGCCATTTTTTGGCAAACTTTGCTGACGGTTGTATGATTGACATGAAAATATGGCAAAGTAGGCAGTGGAACGGGATGAAATAAAGGCTTCTGTTACTAAAAGTAATATTACCGGGTGTGTAATGTAATCTCCTGCCCCGCGCCAGCTGCTAAATGTGGGTGATTTTGTGTGACAGCGGGCAGATCTTTGAAACAGTAGCCGTGGTGGGCAAATATAAGCTGGAGCAATTTGTGATATTCCACAACAAAGATTGAATCAGAAGTTTGCTTGTTTCACTCTGACATGTTCGGAGACGCAGGATGTAACTGAGGCCACTGGAGCAGAGAACCCTAACTAGTGACTATGGTTGCAGCAATATACCGGTTTCACAACATATACCATTAAAATAGTATTTAAATCACAATATAGCCAAGAGCAAATATTTCAAATGCAGAAACAGCAAGTGCTTGATACATTTTTCTTAACAAAAAATTATTATAAAGTGTTTGTTCAACAGCAAAAACCTTATTTTGCAAATCCATTTGTGCTTTAGCAGCAGTTTACTGCTCGCCCACACCTGTCTCACGTGGCCACTGAGATGTTGTCCATTACAGCCTTTCCTATTTTCTGCCTTGTTATATTGTTGTAATATTTGCTGAAGAAGGCTTTGCAAACACACATCTTAAACTCTACATTATTGTTTGACCTGACAGGAGATGAAGAAGCTTGGACTGGGCAGTGAAGTGGATTTGCAGGTGATTGAGGTTCCAGTCGAGTACCAGACAGTCCAGAGTTTAGTTCCCTCATTATGGAAGAAGTATCATCCAGTGGTAAGTGAGCAGGAGGTTTGAACCCATTCCAGTCACATAAAATGATCAAATTAGTTGATTTGTGATTCTGATGAGGGTGTAACATTTTTTAAACATGTTTTAGCTGTGACATGTTTCTTTTTGTTTCTCAGTTGGTTGTTCATGTTGGAGTCTCGGGTATGGCCACCACTGTTACGTTGGAGAAGTGTGGTAGGAATCACGGCTACAAGGGTCTGGACAACAGCAGCTTCTGTCCTGATTCGCAGTGTTGCGTTGTGGGAGGACCAGACTGTATCGACTCTGTTATTGACATGGAATCAGTGTGCAAACGAGTGACTTCCTCTGGACTGGGAGTAGCTGTGTCAGTCTCCAAAGACGCAGGAAGGTATTTCGATATAATTTCTTTTTCATTTAGATGGAGATTTGTTTCAACCCCTGAGAGGTGGAGACATGAAAATCATTCGGCTGTCAAAAAACAATCAATATTTACTCTGCATGAGGAAAGGCAAACATTTTGACAGAACCTGAAAGACAGCAGAGGTGAACTTGCACTTAGCAAACACATGAGAGGACTAAGACTTCCCTCTTGTCTTATAGATACTCAAATCATTATAATATGTTCATTATGTGCAAACTGACGGGTGAGAAAAGAGGTTTGCGCTGCTGTCAGAGAAAAGTCTTTTTTGATTACAACCACTGGAGGGCCCCAAAACCAGATGTTGCCAAATCAACTCATACATGCTTCTTGTTGAACAATTCTTAACAATGTATAAAAGTGCTGTTGACTGTGGGTTGTGCTTCGTTGTGCCGAAACTAATGATATGTCTCCTCACTGACAGGTACCTCTGTGATTTCACCTATTACACGTCTCTGTACATGAGCCACGGTCGCTCTGCCTTCATCCACGTGCCTCCTCTCGGAAAGCCTTACAGCGGTGAAGACCTGGGCCGCGCGCTGCAGGCGATCGTCCAGGAGATGCTGGAGATTCTGAACAATGCCAAGGAGAAGATTCACTGCCAGCAGCACTTCCATTAAGTGACTTCCAGATGCCGACCAGCCTCTTCAGCCCAACCACACCAGAGGAATTGCACTCAACCACAAGTAGCCAAACCTCTTCTTTTCTATTGTTGTCTTGAATTGGACAAAGTGAAAGCTTCTTCGTACAGGCTGTTTAAAACGTTTGCATTTTTCTGTTTTAGCTTTTTGCTTGTTGTCTTGCGAGGCCTGATTCTCTTATGTCTTTCAATGGTCACTAAGTCTCAAACATCCCTAAATCACATTGTAAGATAAGCTTTTGTCCCACTTCACTCAACATTAAGGAACTTTAGGTTCAGAACGAAAGCAGCATTAAAACTGTTGCTTAGTTTTATAGAAGTCACATCTGGGGAAATAAAATCTAATGTACATTGGATGACTTGTAATGGTTCATTCAAAGAGCTTAACAGGCTTTTGCCATCAGAATTTATTATTCAAGCCTCAAGGTTTTGATTTCTGCTGATGTAATTTTCATTCACAATATGTTCCAGTCAACAGATATAAAGCTCAATTAATAGTAAATGCACACGATACATTATGGTTTATGTGTCAACTTTCTAACTGTGATCGCTGTTTTCAGTTTTCTTCTGATATGTTTTTCAGCGGCTCCAAAGCCTAACTGAGCTCTTTCACATTCAATGTTGAATTGTTTCTCGAGTCTTTTTCTTTATAAGAAGTTGTATATTTGCCTTCTATTACCAAGGTTATTTAAATCAGGGAACGGGTTGGTTCCAGCTCATACTTCCCCAGTTTTTTCGGCCCAATTCTGACAGGAAATGACAGATCCGCCCCGCTGAGATCCGGCCCCAGGCTGTGCAATGTTCTTTTCAATGTTCAGATCTCACGTTTCATGTTATAGGTTTGTCTTTTCTTTTTTTTTTATAATGGCTGCACAATTATTTGAGAATAAATAGAACTTTCTGATGGTGAAGAGAATATTGTGTGTTGGAGCACATTCAAAAACAGTAAATAATCTAAATGAGATACCTTTTATTAGTCTATCAAGTGTAAACGACCCTCAGAGCTTCAGATCTCTTCTTTCTCATGAATTTAATATGATGCATCACAGACTGGACTTTGGCAGGGAACTGATACCACTGTACTGGATATCAGGTGGCACATGTTTATTGATCAACGGCGATGAAGACTCCCAGTGAACACTTACCTTCACAAGGACACTCTTAATCGTAACAGTCTAGAAAACCATTAAATTCGTCTTTCTCGTTTGCGAGACCAAATGTGAAAATCAAGTTTTTCTAATTTTTTCTAAAGTTGTGCAGCCTGGAATCGTCTTGTTGGTAAACGTTCTGATTTCTTTTTCATCAAATCTGATGCTGATTTCACCAGAGAATTAGACATGAGGACGTCTGACACTCCGTTCAGTCAGAGTTGGGCCTGAAATTTTATCTCTGTAGCACTTTCTTTTCTTTTTGTTTCTAATTTTAACGTAATCTGGAATTTGGACAGCCTTTGTTTGCAATGTGAATGCTCTCAATTTGTATTTTTATTTGTAGTCACTTTAATCTACAAGATGTAGCTTTGCAAATGTGCGCATATCCATTTGATCTTTTACTAAGGATAGTATAATTCTGTATGTGAGGTAAGTCTGCTCTGTAGCCGAGTTGTGCTTTATTTTCTTGAGCTTTGTTTCGTAGTGAAGTTCTTGTCCCTCTTCAGCAGATCCACTCAGTCTGTCTGTGATGTTGCCACTCCCAGAGGTTACTGTTAGTCTTATATTAGTTTGTGTTCTGTGCCACTATGAATATCAGAGGTTCCAGACTCTTGAGTCAACAGGACAGTCCGCGCCAACAAGCATTACTTCACTTTGATCGGTTTCAGTATGTTTAGCACTGAATGGTCTACATATTATTTGCTTAGTTTGCTTAAGTGTTGCAGCTGTAATGGTGTCACTTTCCTCGAGCTTTCAGTTAGAATAATTTTCGATTTAAGAAATTTGGTGCTAGTTTGTTTAAGTAAATATTATTTTAGCTGTGTGAAATTTGAATTGTTCAATACCACATTTTAACCACAAATGTATCAACCGGAAGCAACGAGCAGAAAGAACCTGAACTTCTTCTCACACCTAAATTTAATCCTGGGCTCTCTTCTTGATTCTGTGGTCTGGAGCGCGCACTGAATTATGGATGGGCAGGTTTAACTTCAAAGCTGGCAGGTGCTGATGATTTTCTTTGTGTGGCATTATGACTCCTGGGATGTTAAAGGGTTGTGCTGCCCCAAAATTGGCTGCTCGAATGTGAAAGCCTCCATATATGTCTAGTGACTTATGAAGTGACCTCTGAACCAAACTCTGTGCCTTGCTGTTGTTTATATTTGTTATGTAAAGTTGAAAGAAATATACAAATACTGTTCAGTCAGGTGTGTTCCTACCTCAAAATACTTTTTTAATTTATCTCAATGTGATTTCTTGTGAATTTGTCTGTGTAGGGAGTATCCTATGAAAGATGTCTGCTCTGCTTCTGACATTAACAAACCACAGTTACAATAAGTAATCTTGGCTTTGCAAAAGAAAAGGCATTGAAATAAAGAGAATTAAAATATTACAAGAAATTTGTTCGTCTCTGCATGTCTTTCCTTTCATTAATGTTACTAAGATAGCTGTCAAGTGTGCACTTATTTAGCTGATATCATGGGCATAAAACCTATTGTAAGTATGTGTAAACTAAATTGTCTATTAATTTGTTTGAAGATTTGTAGTAATTCAGGTGATACTATATCCAGCAGAGGTTTATATAATACTTATAACACTGGCTCTGATGCCTCCAATCAAACCATCAGTTGCACTGTGAAACAGTAACACTCAAAATTTCAGAGTGGTGGAAGCAGTCAGTTTTTTATTTAAGCAAAATCTGCGATTACATTTCCCATACAATGTAAAAATATATAACTATAAGTAGTAAAATTCTGAATCCTGTAGGATTTTCTGCAAAAGTCTTTACAGATTACATATCCAGTAGATGCAAGTTTTCATTTGTTTTACTTGTATATAGTGGTGGATAATTGTATCAATACTGGAAGCGTATTATATAAAATGTTTTGTTTTTAGCATCCTAGTCTGGAAGTACTATGTCAAACAAATGGAAACATTTAAGTGAAATCACAAGTGCCTAAAATTTGTACTTAATACATGTACTTGCTGAAATACATTTGCCTTCCTGGTGTGACAAGAGCCATTTTAATTTTATATTCATATTTGCAAATTCTCAATGTGACTTACGCCTGTGTAGGATTTACGGCCTGACAGAAAACGATGTGTGTTTTCCTTGCAAAGGTTTTCCGGTTCAATTTTGATATCCGGAAATAGGCGCTGAGTGTGAGCTCTTCCGTCTGGCGTCGCCTCTCTGCTCTACACTGTCAACGTCATACGCCAAACGGCGCCGTGTGTGAAGTCTGTCTGCGTCGCTCTTGGACCTGTCGGAGCCTGCGTGGTTCAGTTCGGTACCGTTTTTGTTTGGGTTCAAATACAGACGGTTGGCGTTGGAATTCAACGGATACCGATAAACACATACTGTGTGGATTTTAATCATCTTCAGACGAACACAGGAAACCTTTTACTAAAGCTAAAGTTGAGTCGAGATGAGTGTGGAGGCGTACGGGCCGAGCTCCCAAACCCTCACCTTCTTAGATACCGAGGAAGCGGAGTTGCTCGGAGCGGACACCCAGGGCTCCGAATACGACTTCACAGACTTCACCCTCCCCAGCCAAACTCAAACTCAGGGCCAAACCCAGAGCCAGCTTGACAGCCAGGTGCGCAGCTTTCACTATCCCAGGAAGCAACACTAAAGCGCGGTTTACTGACGTTAGCGGTTGTTGGCTAGCACTGCCTGCTAACCCGCTATTATTGGATCTAGCGTCACCTAGCTTATGTTAGCTAGCTTTAGCCATTTCCGTTAGCTCGCTGCTAGTAAGCCAAACTAAACTCTTAAAGTAGTGAATCAGTTATGTTTGTTTGAACTATGTGGGTAAACACAGACGCACTGGTACAACTTTAATGGCTAAATATAAGAGTTACAGGCTGACAATGTGACAACATAAACTTAACGAAACAAAGTCGGCTTTTCCTTCGCGGCTAACGTTAGCTCCTAGTCGTTTGCTTACAGAGTTTATGCTATGTTTATGCTGAAGCTTGTATTGTTCTGCAGGTTAACGGTCCTGATGAGGGACTTCTCAACGGGGGTGTGGATGATTCTTCCAAAGCAAGTCAGTTGTTGGCCGAGCTGAATTTCGAGGAGGATGAAGAAGACACGTACTACACCAAAGTCCTGCCTGAGCATGCCTGCAGGTAAAAGAACACTGACAGGGTTTAGGGAAATGGAAGAAAATGTATTTTATATTTCAACATAGTACTGCATTAAAATGACTCATTTCTGCACCATAACGTGTTTAATGCGCAAATACAAAAGTTTTTCATAATCTCTGTTTTCAGATAAGCCCAAAATGCTATCAAAGCTAAGGTTATACGACTAGCTCATTTTTTTTCTCCTGATGATAGATGGTTTACAACTTTAATCATTTACATCGCACATTCATTAATAATCCCATTGCAGTTATATTCATAATGATTATTTGAGAATTGTATAGAAGTTATCGAACTTGCAAGACAAAGTAATCATATTTTAACAAAAGGGTAAACTGGTGTCATTGTATTTATCATTTTGTTGTCTCTCAACCTTGGGATTTGCTGTTTTCCTGTACAGACCTCAATCAATCAAACTGTATTTGTACTGCACCTATTTTATTTGCAGTAGATTAGCATTACCATCTGTTAGTGCATCATGATTAATAGTGTCGATGTGTATTTTTGTATTGGCACCATGTAATCTGTTGGGCTTCAGGAAGAATAGCCATTGTTGTGCATATGCTAATGGGGATCATAATACATAAACGAACAACAAACCTTTTATCCACTTTAGTTTAATTAATTTCCAGAGAGGGAGATGTGTGTCCTGAAAAAGGTTTTGCTGGCATAATATGGTTTTCACGTTTCAGACAAATTTGCTTGTGTACCTCTTCTGAAATTCAGTCAGTTTTGAGTTTGTGTTGAACTCATATTTGCGAAGGTGTTACTCTCACCCGACATTTCGACTACATACTCCAGAAATTCAGATGCTGTTTTTTTGTGTTTTTGTTTCAGTTATTGTGGTATCCATGATCCAGCATGTGTGGTGTACTGCAATACCAGCAAGAAGTGGTTCTGTAATGGCCGTGGCAACACATCTGGCAGGTGTGCAGTCAACTTACTTCACACAAACACACAAAAACATTGAAGCTATCAAGGAAGATTAGAACTCCAAATTCCCTACTTACAATGACAAAAAGTTTGTAAAGCTAAATGTTTACCAATTCATTCTAGTTCTAATGTATTGCTGTCATGTGGTGACATAAGCAAGCAATGCAACATGCAATGTTTTTTGACTACCCTCTCTAACTTCCAGCCATATTGTAAACCATTTGGTGAGGGCCAAATGCAAAGAGGTGACGCTGCATAAAGATGGACCACTGGGCGAGACAGTGCTGGAGTGTTACAACTGCGGCTGTCGCAATGTGTTCCTCTTGGGCTTCATCCCAGCTAAGGCTGATTCTGTGGTGGTGCTACTCTGCAGGTAAGGGATCGCGGCAGCCTCGTACATGGAGAAATTCTCAAAAATGCAGTATGTCCTGTCAAGAGTGTCTTTGAGGATGTCTTTGAACCTCTCCCTTAGGCATAACACCATAGTTGTATAACAAAAGTAAAGCCTAATTTTTCTGTCTTGTTGAACCCTGAATTTGACCCTGACATTAACCAAAACAAATGACGGTGGAAAGTCTCCACTGAGCTGTCGCAGCACTGCACACTGCCTCCTTTTCAACAAGTCTGTACAATGAGCATTCATTCAAAAAGTTTTACTATGCAACAACATGTATGCTCAAGAGAAATTGGACTACACCCTTTCTTTGCAAATATAATTAGTCACTGCATCAGTGCACGCTCTTGACTTCGCACTAATATTAATATATTTAGCGAATTATGTGAATGCTCTGAGCTGAGCAGCTGATGAATACTCGGTGGAGGCCTCAACACCGAATGAATGTTTTTTTTGCATAAAACACTACTAAAACAGAACCACAGGGACGTGAAACGTCAACAAGGGTCTATCTGTTTATGTATCTTTTTATGATGTTATCAGTCACTTAGAATATCATTGGAGCCTGTCATTTGCAAAACAAACGTCTCCCATTTTGTGGTAATCGGTTATATTGTTCTCGCAAAATACTGCACCAATTACAATCTTTTTGGTCCCCATGAGTAATTTTGAACCCAATACAATAGGGCCCAGGCTTAAAAATTCCACAATAATCCTTTTAACTCAATCAGTTTTCATGCGTCCTGTTTCCCGGACTACTGATTCATGGTGTGCCATCAATGTGGTAATAGTCAGTGAAGTTATATAATAACCTATGTGAGAATTGTGACAATATACAGTGTCTACTCAATAAGACATTTTACATTTGGAAACTAGACTGTTTGACTAACTCTGTAACAAAAGGTTGTTTAATAATTACCTTAAACATGTCATTGGCATCTGGATCATTCGCTTAGCCAATAACCTTCTGGTTCCCCTTCCCTTCTTTCTTTGTTGAAACAGAGGCAATTGTTGGGTTATATACCTTACAAGTTAGGGTTCAGGGTTAGATTGCTCTGTAGATATTGCTTCAACCCCATCTATGTTCACTTGCATACAGGAAACCTGATTGTGTGAAGTCCGTTTAATGAAAGAAAGAAAAAAAAGACCCGGATATAATCTCTGGCCTGTACTGTATATTTTCTCATTGAGGACAACTTCTTGCTCATAGGGAATGTTGTGTCTTTGTATATACTATTTTAAAGAGCATGGTTTAGACCTGCCCTGTATGTAAAGTGCCCTGAAATAGTTGTGGTCCGTTATCTTTTGGCATTTTATTATATCAAATTTCCATGACTATTTTTCTGTTTATCTGATTCGTGTTTCTGCATGTAGGCAGCCCTGTGCCAGCCAGAGTAGCCTGAAGGACATCAACTGGGACAGTTCCCAGTGGCAACCACTTATCCAGGACCGCTGTTTTCTGTCCTGGCTGGTGAAGATCCCATCAGAGCAGGAGCAGCTCCGGGCCCGTCAGATCACTGCCCAGCAGATCAACAAGCTGGAAGAACTCTGGAAGGTATGCACCTGACACGCCGGAAGTTTTTTTTATGAAGGAGCAGTATGTTACAACTACTAACAAAGGGTGGTGTCCACCTTTGGCTCGACTGTTTTCAGAGGAATGTGCAAGATGTGATGTGGTGGACCATTTGTTAACAGATGCTGTCACTGTGTTTCTTCCCAGGACAATCCGTGTGCCACCTTGGAGGACCTGGAGAAACCTGGCGTGGACGAGGAACCCCAGCATGTGCTGCTGCGCTATGAGGATGCCTACCAATACCAAAACATCTTTGGCCCATTGGTCAAACTTGAGGCTGATTATGACAAAAAGCTTAAGGAGTCCCAGGTACATGTTCACCATGTCTCTGTAGTAATTCTTGTTTCATCCTGTCCCCTTTTTGGTTATAAGTTATAACTCAGAAGCTTGGTAGATTCTTTGGATCTTGGTTTATATTTTTTTAATGATGCCAGGGTATTTTCAAGCTAAATTAATATATATATATATTTTATATCTCTAAAATGTGTTTTGTTTTTCTTTTGCAGACCCAAGACAATATAACTGTCAGGTGGGACCTGGGGCTAAATAAAAAGCGGATTGCCTATTTCACACTGCCCAAGACGGACTCAGGTGGTAATTCTCAGCGCTTCACTACCCTCCAGTCGTTCTGTGGTGCAGATAGAGCCCCACCCCATCCCCCCTCAGTCCACAGAATTGCACGCAACTTCCTCCAACCTTGCATCATTTGGTGGCATGTGTGCTCGGTTCTGTTCTCGACTGCGTTTTGTGCTGTTTTGGCTCATTACCAAATCCCTTCCTCATTTGGTTATTTGTGGATCATTCCAAACATAAAATGGTACAAATCTAACATATGTCCTTTCTGTTATCTCAGATATGCGGTTGATGCAGGGAGATGAGATCTGCCTGCGTTACAAGGGAGACCTGGCCCCTCTGTGGAAAGGCATCGGTCATGTCATCAAAGTCCCTGACAGTATCCTTTTAGCAGCATTACTAACATTCGTCACGTAACATCGTCTTCCAGCCTTAAATTCGCAGAAATCTCAGATGGCTTGTCAATTTTAATTGTAAAAGACAAATACTGACAATCTAACCCCACCAATTACACACAGTTTAAGTGTCTTGCTGATTTCCCTTAACAACCTGTGTTTAAAGACTATGGAGATGAAATAGCCATTGAGTTGCGTAGCAGTGTTGGAGCTCCTGTTGAGATCCCCCATAACTTCCAGGTGGACTTTGTGTGGAAGTCCACTTCTTTTGACAGGTAGGCCCCAATTTCCAAATATGACATGAACTGCTCTTAAGTTACTCCTATTATTACTAATCGTTAACAAGTCTTTGACCAGCACTCACCAGGATGTAATGATGGGTTACATAATATTAAAAAAGTCTTTAATATTCAGATTTGTTTCTCTGTTTACGTTCTCTAAACACTGTAAAGAACTTGCATATGTCTTGATATCGTGAGGAAAGTAGTCCTTAATGATGCAAGTCATTTAGAGTAAATTGAAATTAATACTCTTAGTCACGAATGTAAAATGTTACACATTGGATAATCTTGTTCTAAGCAGATGATCGGATTTGATTGATTTTATTTAACATTTAAAAGTGTCTTGTCCGTAAGTGTTTTAAACTACCTTCAAACCCTTAGCAGATTTAAGAACTTCTGGTGAAGGACATTTCAGTGTCGTCTGTAAATCCCACTTTTTCATTTCAAGTGCTTGATGGTTTGTTCCCAGCTGTGCCGACGTCAGGCAGTGATAATTAATTGAATCTGGGAATGTGGTGTTGCAGAATGCAGAGTGCCCTGAAGACCTTTGCAGTGGATGAAACCTCTGTGTCTGGCTACATTTACCACAAACTGCTGGGTCACGAAGTGGAGGATGTTACCTTCAAGTGCCAGCTGCCCAAGCGCTTCACTGCCCAGGGCCTTCCTGACCTCAATCACTCACAGGTCAGACCTTGTTCCTAATTTTTCTCAGCTGCAAAATGAATTTGTGTGTGAGAAGAATGAGTTTAGTCTTCTTATTTACTGTGATTTACTTAATTTTCTTTCCCCCTTCTGTAGTTCCATTATCTAGGGAAAGATTTTTTTTAAGCAAAAAAGTATTTCTTGTTTAGTTTTCTGATGGGCTTTTGATTCTCATCAGTTTTGCAGCCAGACTGAGTAACAGGCACATAGCTCTCTACTTTTCTTGTAATAACATTTCAGGAAAGTTTAGAATTGCTTGTTGTTATTTCAGGTGTACGCTGTGAAGACGGTGCTGCAGAGGCCTCTCAGCCTCATCCAGGGTCCTCCTGGTACTGGTAAGACTGTTACCTCGGCCACAATCGTCTACCACCTGTCCCGTCAGGGTAACGGGTAAGACAAAATCAATTCTATAAATATTCATTGTAACATTAGTTTATAAAGCTGTCAACTGCTTTGCATACGTCTTATTAATGCACTGTTGCTGTGGTTGTTGTCTGTGATTGTGTGTTGTCCTGCAGGCCAGTTCTGGTGTGTGCTCCCAGTAACATCGCTGTGGACCAGTTAACAGAGAAGATTGACAAGACTGGGCTGAAGGTGGTCAGGCTGTGTGCTAAGAGCCGGGAGGCTATTGAGTCACCTGTGTCTTTTCTGGCACTGCACAACCAGATCAGCAACATGGACAGGTCAGTGTGACCTGACACGGGACTAAAGCATTTGTGATTCTTGATTAATGGTTTGCTTCACACATAAACAAACTTGTGGTCCAGTTACCGGCATGGCTCAGATGATCCATCTGCAAACATGCATTTCCTTAAGAATTTCCAGTAATTTGTTTTTCATCTGGAAACCTGGAGGACAGAGATACACCGGAATCAGCAAGTCACTCATTCATTGTGTGTACAAATTTCCAGTATCTGAACCTGATACAAGCAAATGTCTCTAAACCTTAAAAGTCTGCCACCACCTGATGCAGGAACATAGATTAGCATTGTGGTTTATAAGACAGTTTGTACACTGTGTTGGATCTCTCTGGTCACACTGATGTGTATTGACTCTTTAAGCATGCCGGAGCTTCAGAAACTGCAGCAACTGAAGGACGAGACTGGCGAGCTGTCGTCAGCTGATGAGAAACGCTACAGAGCCCTGAAACGCACTGCCGAGAGGGAGCTGCTCATGGTGAGGAGCTTCAATGTGTCAGACCAATGAGCCTAAGCTTGCTGCTTAACGTTCTTTTTATGGGGCCCTGTGAAATGTTTTTATTTTGTACCTATATTCTGTGTTTCCCATTGCACTCTATTTTGAATCCTGTGTTTTTGCAATCCAAGCACATCAGACAGATTGTCTAACTGTGGTGGAGGACGAGTGCAGCAACAGTTTACAACATCAGAGTCACTAAATACACAATACAATAGCTCAGTGGAAACAAATTGAAAATGTAATAGATAATGTTTCTGACATTTAGATACTGAGTGAACACAGACATCAAGTCAGTATCAGTCCTTTCTCCTGTCCTCTGTCTTCCTCCCTCTGCTGCTGGATGAGACAGAAGGAGCTGCTGTCTCTGTCATGACCTAATTATAGAAGAATCGGCAGCATTTTCAGATTCAGGCAAACAAAGCTGAACTGTTGAGCTACATACAGCTTTCATTCTAGTTGGTGCATAACAATTTACTAAGGTCAAAGCCATATAAAACATTTCTTTTTGTAAATTTTAATACTTGAACAGGTATTCTGATACCTGATTGTACCCTGACTTAATATTGTTCTCCTTTCTTTAACCCAGAATGCTGACGTGATCTGCTGTACCTGCGTTGGAGCTGGAGACCCTCGCCTGGCCAAGATGCAGTTCCGCTCCATCCTGATTGATGAGAGCACCCAGGCCACTGAGCCTGAGTGTATGGTGCCTGTCGTTCTGGGAGCCAAGCAGGTACAAACAAAGCCCAAACAACTCTAACACTCCTGTCCTTGAATAGATGCAGTAGGTAGGAAGTTAATGATGCCCAGCTCTTATATGACACATCAATTGTTCATGTTTTTTTAACTTCATTTAGCAAGTAAAGATGACAACCATTCTATTTGTCTGTAAAATGATCATTTCAAGTAAGAGTGGAGCCACCAGCTATATGCTAAAACATTTTTATAAACAACATGGGCGACAAAACCGTATTGTTAGGTCACTATAGTAACCTACATGTCACTCTTCCAGCTCATTCTTGTGGGTGATCACTGCCAATTGGGTCCTGTTGTGATGTGCAAGAAGGCAGCCAAGGCAGGTCTGTCCCAGTCTCTGTTTGAACGCTTGGTGGTTCTGGGAATCCGGCCAATCCGCCTACAGGTCCAGTACCGAATGCATCCAGCTCTCAGTGCCTTCCCATCCAACATCTTCTACGAGGGCTCCCTGCAGAATGGCGTCACTGCTGGTTTGTTAAGATTCTTCAGGAACCGTTTGGTTTGAATGAAAAGCGCAAAAACATTTTCACTGTGGTCAGAACATTACTGATTCAAAATATCTCCAAAGTCGTGAGACTTAGAAACAAGAAATCTTTCTGTTCTCCCCAGCTGACCGCATCAAGAAAGGTTTTGACTTCCAGTGGCCACAGCCGGACAAACCCATGTTCTTCTATGTGACTCAGGGCCAGGAGGAGATCGCTAGCTCTGGAACCTCCTACCTCAACAGGTAACATCACACACGGCACTACTGAAAATTGTCTTGGATTAGATTTGCTTAATTGAATTTGCGTATGTGATGTTTATAATGTGAGCCAAAGTGCTTCAAATATAGTTAGAATACCCGAATCATACTTAATGTAGTTTACATTTTTCTGATCCTTAACACAACAGTATTTAACTGATGCTGATGTTTTTTTTAGGACGGAGGCTGCCAATGTAGAGAAAATCACCACCAGGCTGCTGAAAGCGGGAGCCAAACCCGACCAGATTGGCATCATCACCCCTTATGAGGGTCAGCGTTCCTACCTGGTTCAGTACATGCAGTTCAGTGGTTCCCTGCACACCAAACTCTATCAGGTACCACGCACACATGAAACGCACTCCTGAATTTAGTTGAAGGTCGTGTCTCTGGTCAAAGAGATCTCAGCAGTAGTTAAAATTTATCTGAGAAACTAAAGAGCCATAGCCGTTACCACTCAAAGTTATTGAGGCTAATATATTATGACTTACTCTGTGGCACTGGACCAAACCTCCTTTGTATTAACTGTGCAATCTCCCCCTCTTTTCTCCTCATTTCCTGTCCCATCATAGCAAGTGGAAATTGCCAGCGTGGATGCCTTCCAGGGCCGAGAGAAGGACTTCATCATCCTGTCTTGTGTTCGTGCCAATGAGCACCAGGGCATCGGCTTCTTGAATGACCCTCGTCGACTCAATGTGGCGTTGACCAGAGCCAAGTAAATACCTCACCAACGTCATTTGTTGTAATGTGAACACGCCGTCACATACAAAAGGACGTACTGTTATTTGTATGTACCGTACTTTTCGCACTATAAGCCGCACCGGACTATAAGCCGCGTTTTTTTAATGTTTAATTACCGTTATTAAGTCTTCAACTGTTACCATTTAGCAATAGTAGCTACAGAACATGTACTATGCTGTGTAAACTGGACTGTATCACATAGCGTTTCAGACACACAAACTTTTAAACTTTATAACTTAACCGGCGGCTCCCAGCCACGTACCGGCAGCGATCTACTGCCAGATTGACTGCCTTTAATTTACAAGCTGCATCAGATGCATTTCTACGGTTGTTTTCCATAATGACGATGTCTCACAAACTGTCTCGCTCTCGTAATGACCGTCTGTCTCGCTGTCGTTCTGTCTCTCTTACCACTCGCGGTTCCACTTTTACTTTAGCGCTGTTTTCCGCCTCCGGAGGACTGTAACCAGTAAAATCCATAGATTTGGGATTTCCCCGATCGGCCGTTAGCGGTAAAAATCCGTAGATTAGCGCACCGTTATATGAGCGGCAGGGTCGAGAAATGCGGTAAAAAGTAGCGGCTTATAGTCCGAAAAGTACGGTAGGTGTATATAGGAACACTGGAGCAAATCAGCTGAAAGCAACACATACATTTTGTTTAGTTGCAAATTAATTTGCTGTCAGCGAGGTTGACCGACCGGATGAACAGAAGTTTAAAGGGCTGATGCGTAAAATCTTTTTAGCTTGTTGTTCTGAACCATGATGTCAAAACAATAGTACGAATCAGACCAAGGCTGCTGTGTATTCTTACTCCCTGCTAGGTTCTGTAATCTACCAGCCACTTTCTCGTGGCAGGTGGACAAGAAAGTTCACTTCCAAACTTTCTTCAGAATGATATGCGTGATTCTGTCATCACAGCAGTGTTGTGTATGTGTGTGTGAAGGTATGGCGTGATCATTGTGGGGAACCCTAAGGCCCTCTCTAAGCAGCCTCTGTGGAACAACCTGCTGAACAACTACAAGGAGCAGAAGGTCCTCGTGGAGGGCCCCCTCAACAACCTGAGGGAGAGCCTCATGCAGTTCAGCAAGCCCCGCAAGCTGGTCAACACCATCAATCCTGTGAGTAGCCGTGTCTCAAATAATGACGTGGCAAAACGTTGTGTGCATGTGTAATGCTGCATTGAGGTACATATGAACCTGTGTTAAGCAGACTAATGAATATCTGGTGTTATTGTTTTATTTCTTTTAGGGTGGGCGTTTCATGAGCACTGCAATGTATGATGCCCGTGAGGCTCTCATCCCCGGCTCCGCCTACGACCGCAGTAATACCGGTACTTTTTTTATTTTCTTGGTTTACAGTACTATAAGCTGGGCTGTCTGTGCGTCAAGTACACAATTAATGATGCATCTATTCATAGATATGGTTTCCTGTTGATTGAAAACAACTAAACAGAACCAACCAGCATGCAGAATTTCAGTGTTTTGGATAATGCCAAATATTCTTACTAAAGTTAAAAGCGCTCTCAATTATGTCAAGTAATATTCTTATTTATATGGACTCCTTTGCTGTTTGTAGAATTAATCAATTGCTTATGCAGATACAAAAGATTTCCACTGATTAGTAACCCCTTTTAGAAAAGTGTCTTTCCTGGGCTTGTTTTCTCTGTAGGAATTAAAGGAATGATCTGTTTGTTCTCTTGCAGCTGGACGTCCATCCAACATGTACTTTCAAACTCATGACCAGATTGGGATGATTGGGGCGGGCCCTGGTCCGATGGCAGCTTTGAACATCCCCATACCCTTTAACCTGGTGATGCCACCGATGCCTCCACCCAGCTACCTCGGCCAAACCAATGGCCCTGCTGCAGGTAAAGTAGATCATTGAGATCGCCCACTGAACCATCCCATCAACCAAAAATTAACAAACCTGATCAGGTTCTTTGAGAAGGAGCGTTTTATTTAGGAAATTAACAGCAAGCACATCCTGGGACTGAAATCCCAACCTGTCTTTACCTCTCAGCGACCATCGCATGATGCCACAGGCTTTGATTAAACACTTCCATCCTTCAAGTGTAAATAGCATATGACCTTCAGCTGTTGTTATTTTACCAGCTGTTCTCCAGTCAATTGTTTTGACACTGGATCTCCTCTTTCCTGTTATTGAGGTCGTGGAGCTATGAAGGGTAAGCCCGGGCGTGGTGGACGACAGCGGGGCCGTGGCTCCGCCAACCAGGGGGCCAGTCAGGGTAATGGACCGAGCAGCCAGGTCAGCCAGGATGGAGCCTCCCAGTCCTTCTCACAGGGGCCACTGACTCAGGGTTACATCTCAATGAGCCAGCCTTCTCAGATGAGCCAGCCAGGTCTCTCTCAGCCGGAGCTGTCCCAGGTAACACATCACTGTCTTCCAGTGCAAGAAGGTGTTTCATACTCTTGATTATTATCATTATGTTGCATTTTTCATGTTGTGTGACTGAATATGTGTCTGAGTTTGTTGTTTGTTGTCTCGTCCTACAGGACAGTTACCTGGGCGATGAGTTCAAGTCCCAAATTGACGTGGCTTTGTCCCAGGACTCAACTTACCAGGGTGAACGTGCATATCAGCATGGTGGGGTGACTGGCCTGTCACAGTACTAGAGTGTGAGTAGATCAGCCAAATCCTTTTAGCAGAAAATGTTTTTATTGGCAGGTGAAAGTACACCCATGTTTAATGCTTACCTTCATTTGCTGTTCTGACTTTTTAATCCTCCTTAAATGTTGTGCGCAAACATTGAACCATATTTTGTGTCTTGCAGGTCGCTTAAAGAAGTGAGCTTGGCTTGAGCTGAGCTTAGTTTATCAGCTTTTTAATCTGGGAAATAATAAAAACACAAAATGGATACCTGTTTTCCTCTGCTAAAACCGAAGCACCACTGAGTGAAAGCGACGGAATAGCGAAACCAAACCAATGACCAGCGAGAGAAATAAGAGGGTAGAAGAAGAGGGCGTGAGCAGACGGGCAGGGAGATGGCAAGAGAGGCCTGTGGACAAGCAAGAGGCAGGGGCCGATGCCCGTGCAAAGTGAGGAGGGAAGTCAAGAAGAAGAAGAAGAAGAAGGCGGCATGTGGTCGAGCTGCTGAGGGAAACAGGGGAGACCTCAACGGTCTCTTCATGGGAATCCGAATGAGGCTCAACTCCCAACTAAAAAAAATCAAAAAAACACCCTTCACCCAACAGACTCTGGGAAAGCTGTCTGTCAAAGTGTTTACACTGGTCTTCAGATGAGGCCGAAGCTTTCCAGCGTTTCTCTAAACTTGCAGGGGGCATGATTACAGTAAGCCATCGAACAGGCAACGCAAGTCTTCATCCTGTAAGTCTGTTGGTTGCTGAAGCCCGTACGATGTCCTGGACTTCCCTAAATTTGGTCTATCATGGGAGGAGAGCAGTCAGTCACCCACATGGGCCCAAAATCCTCAGCAGCCTCTGAAGTAAGCAGCAGTCGACAAACCCTCTCGGAGAGGAAATAAACACTAGGTTTCTGTGCTCAAGATTGAGCCTTGAATTGAAATACCTCCCATCTGCCTTGGGAACCACTGGCTTTTTCACAAGGTCGATAATGGGGTGGTTTTTTTGACCACATATCTGTGGCGGAGCGGCACGGGGATTTCAGACTTTTTTCAAGGCACGAATCCCACCGACCATCATGGGATAGTTTTTCTTCTCTGAAGTACCTTTCTAAACACAGAGCACAAAATTGCAAAAAAGTCATTGACACAATCAAACATGACCAGCATTGAATCTCCAACTCAATGTCCTTTGATGTTTCAGTGAAGGCTTTTCCTTATTTTTAATCTTTTGAAAGCAGGGGGTTGATGGTGAGCAGTTTCCGCTGTGCTTCAGACCAGATGTCTTTCTCAAACACTCTGTGTGAGCTGAGGTTGGAAAATGCGTGAATGCTTTGCGTTGAGTGATTCCTCAGGGGGGATTGTGGACTGTCGACATTCATCAAACAAATCCCTGCTTGAGGTGAAAGAAGCCAAACAAGGAGAATGGACGATGATAATAGTCTGGGCTCACAAGCAGTCGTGGTAATCAATCCACCACAGATAAGAAGTAGAAAAGGAAGGTGGCTAGGGAAGAGAAAGGATACGAGAGTTCATGCAGCTGGAAAAATGAGTTGAGGTCAGTTCTGAGGAGAGTGGCGCGAGGACTTCTCAGTCTCCACAGAACCCCACGCAGTCGGGATAGTTGTGAAGCCAGTGTCATTTCACACATTTAACAGTTTTAATTTGTGATTTCACCTGAAATGTTTGCAGGCTGATGGTCATGTTACCGATCAACCTGCCCCCTCATTCTGTTATAATGCTCTCTGCTCATTATAACACAAATGAGCAGCGACCAAATGTTGAAATCCAAAGATAAACAGGGGTTGAAGAGTTAAGACATTCGTAAATGAAATGACAAAAACCCCAAAATACAACAAAAGCTTAATCTGAATGAACTTTGGTTTTTTTTGTGTGGCTTAAAATGTAGCCACACTGTCATCCCAGTTCCACACAGGGGACTTGTCATCAGTTCTGACTGTACGACGGCAGTTAGATGACTGACGTGAATGAATCACCAGAATCAGTGCCTATAACAAATCACCCTCAGACAAATGGCTGCAGCACAAGCGTGAATGTAGTTTAAAAAAAAAAAAAAAAACCAAACTACCAGCATTTAAAATCCTTCCGGACACCAGTGAGCTTGAGGATTTGTTGTATTTTATTTTTTATATAAATCAGGCCAGGTAACGAGGTCAGTCAGTTCAGCTGCCAGGTTATTTCTCAAAGGACGGGCTGATGTATAAAAGCCACCTTCCTTCTCTGTGGAGTAAAATAAATGGAGGCTTGTAGACTTTTTTTTTCCTTCCTTGTACTTTTGATTTATGCAAAGCTGTTTTTCCTGCATTCTGCCTTTCTTGTAGAGTTCCTCTCTAGGTTTATGTGGATCCGAAATCCTCCTCCTGCAGAACTGAGTCAGGTGATGGGAATTAAGTCGATCCAAACTTTGCTTTTGTCACAATTTGCTGCTTTGTGCGTCATATTGTTTTGTTCAGTCGGATATTTAGCCCTTTTTAGTTTTAATAAAAATCTGTTTTTGTAGCAACTTGTGGTTGAATAAGTTTCTCTGTGGAACATTAACATGTTAGAGCTTTAAAAACCCGCTGCAGTTATCTTGTGTTGGTGTCTTTCCATCCTGAGCCAAAATGAATTGTAACATGTGCAGTGATCGAAGAACCAATTCACTTTAGTAGATTAGTTGTCAAACCTTTGCATCTGAACCCTCGATCCTACTTTACAAAGGCAGAGATGGACTGGCGATCTCCATGTGATGTAAATATGTATTTGATTAATGGGTCTTATTTGCAGTGAAGTTTCATCACAACTTGGTGACCGAGTCAAGAACTGAATCAATAAAGGCTTTCAATTTGACCACTTGTTTTATTGAAATTACTTCGTGTTCATTTGCAGATGTTCACAAATATGAAAATATATTGCACAGTAATAAAACCTTTTGTATGTACATCAGTGGACCAGTTTCAAGCTGTCGCCTGCTCCGCCTTGTTCTTTTTCATTTGTTTTCTCTTCATCAGTTTCTTCTTTAACTGTCCGTGTTTCTTCTTC
The DNA here is from genome assembly GCA_901007825.1 of Macroramphosus scolopax. Classification (NCBI taxonomy): domain Eukaryota; kingdom Metazoa; phylum Chordata; class Actinopteri; order Syngnathiformes; family Centriscidae; genus Macroramphosus; species Macroramphosus scolopax. Next base: position 8,846 of record CAAKHC010006087.1, on the reverse strand, counting down.
TCAATGCTCTCCTGGATTCTTTCTTTGAATTTCTTCTTCTGGCTCCTGATCTTCTCCAGCTCTGCCTTCCTCTTGGCCTCCAGGTCCGGATCCTGTAACAGTCACGATTAGCTCAAATGCAAACGGATATCGAACCAGAGGCTTTACAGAGCCGGGCTAAATCTTAGTAGGATCTTCCTCTGTGAAGGACATACAAGTATATGCATCTTCCACGATGCCTACATTAGTACCACACTGACAAAGATTATAAGTTAAAATTAAACTCAGAGAAAGTCATTTGTCAGAGTTCGATATTTTCTGCCTGACAACTAATTTGTATCGATCAGCTGAATGGATTGTCTGATCGACTCCTGCATGGGTTGCCATGGTTCTCAGTGGAGGAACCATAACGACTGCTGACGTCCTGATCTTTCATCTGCCACCACCAGCAGGTCACAGTTGTTGTTTTTCTGACTTAACATCTTGAGCCAACATGAACTGGACAGTTGTGACGTAGTTGGAAGTTAGTCTGGTTGAACATGAGGCGGCTCTGCTGTCCGTTGTCCAGTTCCCTATAATTAATTCAAATCCTTTCCAGACACATTAATGTGAACTTACTGTTCTTTTGAAGAGGATTACATGAAACTGGGACCTGTTGTCATCTTTGAAAGCTTCCACAGATTCAATTGATTTTGCCCGGTGGGTCAGAGCAACAAGACATCAAATATTTAGGCTGTTAAAAAGGAAGTTTACTTGCCTTCCCTTCCAGGATCATTTGTTTCCTCTTGTTGATCTCCTTTTTCTCATCAAAGTCTGTAGACTCAAGTTTCTACAAGATAAGAGGTCATCAAGACATTACAGCAACTTCCTGATTAACTGTACAAACACGTGCAGGTTCAGAAGTTTAGGCTGAAGTACTGTAACAAAAGTGAAGAAACATTCGTACTATTTCACACTCCCGCTTGGTCACGTTGACCTGGGTCAGGATCTTCAGGACTTCCTTCTCCTGCACAGGATATTCCTTCAGCTTAGTCTCTGGAGAAAAAACACACATCCATTTGTAGAGTTAAACCAGGTTATAAAACACAACTGGACCTGCGATACAAGCTAGGCAGGTCAGTAAGTACTGCTTGTATCAAGCATCAGCCATTAAACCTGCATCACTGTGGTCACATTCATTCCGTTCTTCTAATCCAGGGACTTACGGGTCTGTTCTTCGATGGACTGGATGAGGTGGATGTCGTACTGTGTCACCAGTGTGATGGACAGCCCCTTCCTCCCTGCAGAGGAAGGAAAACTTGTCTAGTAAAAGCTGTGTAGATTATAGAAAGCATGTCATCGATGCTGACTATGACTATGAGGGCAGATAGAATGTGACCTGTCCTTTAATACCTGCTCTCGCCGTGCGGCCGACCCGGTGGATGTAGATCTTGGGCAGGCCAGGGGTGTTGTGATTGATGACAATCTGAACAGCTGGAATATCCAAACCTCTGCGAGTCCAAAACAACAAGAAGGTCAACGTCAACACACAAAGTCTACGGTGCCGTTAGACGAGTTATTAAACCCTTGAATGTGATGAAGATGAAGATCATTACTCAGAAGCGAAGCAGCTTTTGCAGAACTTCTTACCTGGAAGCCACATCTGTCGCAATCAGGATTTTGTACACGCTGGCCTTGAACTTGGCGAGGTTTGTAAATCGTTGTCTCTGTAGAACAAAGAGCATGAAGTCCATTCACTGATTCATCATCCTCAGTATGTGACGGCGGCATGTCCATGTCATCACTACATGTTTCCGTCTTTGTCCTCTTAATTCAACAAATATGGATTCCAGTCATTCTTAGCAATAACTCATCAGTGACAGACACCTAGATCTTCAAAATATTCTTTTGAACAGAATGCGTCTAATGAGCAGAGCGGTCGACACCTTCAGTTACTGATTTAGTGCAGATAAAGAGACAGTTTGGTCTCTGTGAAGCTGATTCCTGCTGTTGTGTTTGTCATTTTCTTTTGTTGAAAGTCAATTTAATATTTCCTGAAAAAAATAATAATTATGAAAATAACAATGTTACCAAGCAGGTTTAAGAATTGTGGATCTGTCCTGTGATCCTGATCGGCCCTAAAATGTAACAGGCCTTTGGCGGATGCTCCACCAAGACTGCAGGTTGTGTTGCTCACCTGCTTCATCATTGAGTGAAGGGAGATTGTGGGAAAGTTAAATTGCCGAAGCATCATGGTGAGAATCTGGCAGCTCCTGGAGGGAAAACAACAAACAAACAGATGATTTTATTTGATAATTTGATATTTATGTGTATCAGGAGGTGGATAATACACCATGACTACAGACTCCATACTAGAAAACAAATATAAACATTCAGCTTTACAAATGTTGCAGATGATTCAGCAGTTTGAGACACATGCACCCTTGATTATGGCACATTAATCCCATATGAGCTGCTTTCTTACTTGCACGTGTTGGTGAAGATGATGATGGACCAGTCGTCGTGCTCGTCTGTATATTTCTGGATCAGGTGGACGAGGTAGGCGTCCTTCACCTTCTCTGGAGTGAGGATGTACCTCTGGTCCAGCTCCTCCACTGTACGTGTCCTGATAACAACAATGGGACATTTTCAACTCAGGAAACCGCACAGCAACACTGAAGGTGGCAGGAACTCTGGTCTCATATGGTCCTGAATGTAGGTGACAAATGTTCCCTGTACAAATGGGCCTCTCTGATGTACCTCCCTTGAACAGGCCACTCACTCTGATGTGCTCTCCCAGAAGAAAGGTCTGTTCATGGCGATGTTCTTCAGCTCATGCAGCGTGTCAGTGAGCGTAGCGCTGAACAGCAGCGTCTGCCGCTTGGCTGGTAGAATCCCGAGAATCACTTCCAGGTCTTTGGTGAAGTCGGCGCAGCCCTGCTCCAGCAGCCTGTCCGCCTCGTCCAAAATCTGTGACACACACACACACACATGGTTAAACTAAACCAGGTGTTAATATGTAAAGCTCAGTACTATCTGTATCCCAATGAGATGTATAAGAGAAGCTGAGAGCCACTTCACAACTCACCAGGAACTTGATCCTTTTCATGCTGAAGGTGTTGGAGCTTCGGATGTGGTCAGCCAGTCGCCCTGGTGTAGCGACGACCACATGAGGTTGGTTGGAGAGTTCGAGCGCCTGGCTCACCATGTCTGCAGGCATCACAGCAGAGAAAATGTTAGCACATGGGAGAGACAGAGGAACAACACCGGGGATCTCTGAAAGTCTTTTCCTCCAGTGTGTTTCTCTGTTTTCTAGCCTAGTCGGTCATGTTGCTAAAGCTGCTGTCTATAAATCAGAAATCCTTTATTCGTCCCATGACGGGGAAATTTACGAATTTACGAGAGACTTAAAGAGAGAAGAGCTGCCTGCACGGATGTAGTTACCCATTCCACCGACGACCATGCAGTCTCGCAGGCCCAGCGGCTTCCCCAGGACCCGAAACTGCTCAGCAATCTGATAGGCCAGCTCCCTGTGTGACATCACATTAGCACACATCCTCAGTTGCAAGTATGAAGATCCAACAATACAACTACAGTTAATAGTTGGATTGTCCTGTGGTTTAAAATAGAGTGTGAGCCAGCAGTCAGCACCGACCTGGTAGGAGTGAGCACCAGGCAGTAGATGCCATAAGGGTCCTCGGACAGTTTCTGCAGCACTGGCAGCACAAACGCTGCCGTCTTTCCACTTCCAGTTTTGGCACATCCCATACAGTCTCGACCTGGGCGAAGAGCACAAAACACCTTCAGTCACCTTCACCAGCTTACTGAGGTGCATGTCGTGTGAAGTCTTTCACCTACCATTATATACTACTGATAACATCCCTGTGAAATTACCCAGCCTTTCTTTAAACCAAACTACACTGATCAATTTCATGTATCAGGGTTTCTCACGTTTTGCCACATTGAACAAACGTTAAAACACAATACTTTGTATATTTCTTTTGTTCTGTGGTTGTTCTCGTGGATTCGGCTTTGATGTTACACCTTTTCGAATTGTGAACTTTTTGAAATTGTCTGAGAATCTCTTCTAAGTATTTCAAGGGAGAGAAACATGGGAGGTTAATTCTGCCTGTTGGACACCTCTGAATCTCTAAAGCAATTATTTTACTTTTACATTACTGATATATTTCATATGCCGAATTCCCATTTAACTCATTTCGAGAAAACATTGTTGTATTCTTTCTCAAACTAAGGTGTTTACGTTGGCTGGTGACAAATAGCTTTAAATTTGTAGGTTGTTCATTGAGGATCTGAATTACCTCGTAGGACTGTTAATCGGCCCATTAAAAGCTAACCGTGACACATTGTACTATAGGTAGCTAGCTTGGTGAACGTGTATTTATGACCTAAACTGATTCCATATCCTGTCTTACCTTCTAGTATAGGTGGCATGCAGTTTTCTTGTACAGGAGAAGGTTTGTTGATTCCCAGCTGTTTACATTGTTTAATCAGCCAGTCCGACAGCCCGAGCGACGCGAAATCACCCATTTCTGATTTATCACGACCCTCCGATAATTGAACTCCTCTTGTGGAGAGTATAATAACAAACAATTTGTAAAATTCTCTATTTAAATACCGAGTACATCATCCTCATGTGTTCCTCCAACAAGCTCTCATGTTACAATATGGACGACGAGATTCTTCTTCTTCTTCAACTGGGGTCAGACCGGATGCAAAGATGACACGTTGCTGCCCTCCAGTGGTCAAATGTTGTTATTACAACAAACCTCGAAATTCGCAGTCCCAGCAGATAAAATATTTGGTTGATAATCTGATTTTGATGGCGGTGTATTTCAATTTGTGATGCTATTTAGTGTTGGAAAAATATTAAATATGAAATGAACGAGATGCCATTCATACGATGGTCACTTATTAGATAATCTGGTCACATATGGCTTCCGACTTAACTTTAATCCATCTACTTACAACCACATTACAGGCAGATATATGACCACTTTGTGGACAGATGTTTCATTGTGAATGAGAGGAAGGTAAACGCAGATTTACTTTTAGAGTTAACGAATAAATAACAGGACATATGTTAACCATTTGTTAGAGATTAATGTACGTCACTACTGACGTACATTGAGTCACCATGCATAGCTTCATTATCAAGAAAGATGGAAGCATTAAAAGGCTCCTCTTTCAATGTGGTAGAAACCATCCTCTTGATTTGTGGCATCCATGTTTTTTGATCTTAAAGATTGAAGAGAAGCTAATAATTCAATAAGAATATATAATATATTTGCTTGCTGGCCAGAATTTGATATTTGGCAATTGATGCAAAGAGAGATGAAAGTGAAATTTTGATGTAAAGTTATTTAATATATACATTTTAATCAGAGTTCACTGTTATCTGGTTGAGATCAATCTTCCTCCCACATATCTCATGTGTGTCCAGCTCATTACCTCTGACAGAACACAGAGGGGATGTCCTCACAAGGTCCTCACAAAGTTGCACTGATCCAACACCGAGGATGGATAGAAAAGGATTATAAACCCAATGGATGAAGTAGATCTTACTATCTCAAGGGCAGCAATTTTTTGTGAAGACATGAAAATTGCTAAACAAAGGAAACTTTGATGTTCAAAGGATTGCAAATAAATGCAATCTTTATTCTCAACTTCCTCCACTTCCTTGTGGAGGATGATGATGATGGAAATCTGAGGGCTGACGTTCGTTTTTATTCCTCAACAGTTTCATTTTAAATTGCTTAAATAGTGATGAACATTGAGAATGAAACTGTTTGAAGTATATTTCCAGTGCGGATGAACCCTTTGTTTCTTCAGATCCCGCCTGCCTCTGTCTGTCCCTTCTGCCTCAGTGAGCGTGAAGGAGATGCTTTAAGTCTGACTCAGCTGGTGAGAGAGAGAGAGAGAGAGAGAGAGAGAGAGAGAGAGAGAGAGAGAGAGAGAGAGAGAGAGAGAGAGAGAGAGAGAAAGAGAGAGAGAGAGGAGAGAGAGAGAGAGAGAGAGAGAGAGAGAGAGAGAGAGAGAGAGAGAGAGAGAGAAATCCTCACCAAGAAGACCCATCTGTGTCTTCACACTGCACTGCCAGAGGTGATTAGAGCCCTGTGTGTTACAGACAGACTGACCAACTGTGCTGCAAAATGCCTCGAATGGCTTAAGAAGTGTCTTTCTATACGAGCTCAAAGGTTGTTTGCATGTCTGGCAGGGCGCTGATGTTTGCTGCTGCTGCACAGAGGAGCAGTCAGCTCTGTCACAGGCCACTAAGCAGCATGATCAGTGCACAGGAGCTTGTCTTCCACTACATTTGATGCTCCGCTCTCCTGTGTTCAGCCCATACACATGCAAAATAACCGGTTCATTTAAACCATTCTTAATGCCAAATCAGGGGCCGCATGAATTAATGAGGTGCACACAGCTCCATCTGAGCCTGTTTCCACCAGTTTTATGGGGTTATGAGGCTTTAAGAAAGAGAAGTAAATGTGTTTATTCAGATACTCGTAGATCAAATTAGTAGAATGAGAAAAGGAGTTTATTGAACTGATCTAGCATCTTAAAACAACCCTTGTTCTGAGAATATTCTGTTTTGTGTTTGTTGCAATGTGCTGCACCGTCACACCAGGGTCTCCTATCTTTGTATTAATACAGTTTATCAAATGTAAACAGTCTGTCGTCCCTAATGATACACAGGCAGGTATCTATGAACACATTCTACACTACGCATGAAACATCAGTGCATCAATATGATATTTGCCATTTGCTTAATGTATGTTTGAATTGAGTCTACTGAGCTTTATAGTATTTTGGCACCATATGGTCCTCACACCATCTTATCTAATGTCCATGTGGGGATTACAATATTACGGGACTAACAGCTTAATGTTTAATATTACTTGGCTCTGAATGAACTCCACATAGACAATGCGGAGCCTTGTCCCCCCCCCCCCCCCCCCCCCCCCCCCCCCCC
>CAAKHC010006086.1:8471-58821 GCA_901007825.1 Macroramphosus scolopax | reverse complement strand
GGGGGCGGGGGGGGGGGGGGCGAGGGGGGGGGGGGGCTGGGGGGGAGGCGGGGGGGGGGGGGGGGGGGGGGGGGGGGGGGGGGGGGGGGGGGGGGGGGGGGGGGGGGGGGGGGGGGGGGGGGGGGGGGGGGGGGGGGGGGGGGGCTGATAGAGTCAGACCCTGCCCTGTACATTGCAGCTCACAAAGGATATAATGATAACAGTGTTCTAGTATTTAATAACGGTGTTATTCATCACTGGACTAGAGATGCGCATACGGCCCATTCTCCCGCTGTTATTGGCCTTATGACTGGCCGCCCTATGGAGCCAGGCGGCGGGGCTGCAGGGAGGGGAGAGACAGAGGGGGGCGCCTGGTTCCTCGGCGAGCTCCCTAACAAAAGCCAGCCAAGACAGCTGCTCACTCTCCACAGTCTGCACAGATCTGGAACAGGGATCTGTGGGTGGCGAGGTGCCAAAACCTTCCACTTCAAAGGCCTTAAAACTCTTCCTGAATTAGGGGCAGTAGAGTTTAATGGTGCTTTTTTGTGGAAATGCTGCACAATTGCAGTAATTTCGTGCGTTAAAGAGCACCTGAAAATTGCATACCTGTAAGGTGGCAAGCAGGCCTGTTCGGTTCTTATTTCAAGCAGACAGAACTGCTCTAGTGTGCTGGTGATTTGCATGATAAAGCTGCATCGTAGAGTTTATAAATAGACATAAACAAATAAGACACTCTGTGCCAATTAGCACATCGAAACACTCCACGCTAGTACCGTACTAAATTCTCAAAAGCAAAAATGTTTCTTCAAGGATGTCCACCTCATATTTGTCTGTCTACACAAAAACAGCAACAATGTGACACACACGGTGCAGGTTATCAACCAAATCAGACAGATACAGCAGTGCAGACTACGTGAGAAGGAAAATCAGGAGTCACTTAACAACGAGGAGAACAAACGAGGCGCAGGCCAACACCTGTCGCTTTCTTTGGAGAAGGGCCCTTAATTCCCCCGGCTGATTCAGTTTGGGCAGAGGGGCCGCCGGCAGCAGCTGCCAACTGAAGGCATCGCGTTACATCCACCTAACAGCCGGTAAATCTGCTGAGGCTTGGACAGAAAAAAACAGCAGAAAGAGGGATGGTAGGGAGGAAAACTGGAAGTGTTGTGTTTCATTGCGACGTGGAGATGCTCTAAAACTAGTCATAAAATAAAAGACTTTAGTGATAAGCACTTGTTTGATTACATCATAGTTGTATATTCATTACATACTCATGCTGAGCTCATTGTGTATTCAGAGTTTTATTCCAAAAACGGAGTATGCATCACCCTGACAGCCCTCTCTGCTTCTCTTTCTGCCTCACAGTGGTTTTTAGGCAGCCCAGTATAGAAGCACACAGTTCATTTATACCAACAGTTTGGAAAAACAGAGTGGTCGGTGCCTTGACACAGAAAACTTATTAAAGCAGGTCCAGCTCTTCGGGCGCAGACCGGGGCTGGCCGGAGACAAAGAGATGCGCGCTCATTGGCTGCGGCCGTGTGCGCTCTGTTGTCCCCCAGCGAGAGCAGCTCAGCCCCCATTCACATGTTAATAAGCCCCTATAAATACTAACAACAGTCAGTCAGCGCCGGGCCAGCAGCACGTCTCACTTGGATTACACAATAAACAGAGGGCGCATCGCCTCGCCTCCGAGCCTTTTTTTTTCTGTTTGTAACTGGCTGCCAGCTGCTCGTCGCTGAAGAATTGGGAGTAAACAGCAGCAGTGGCTGAAGAGACAGATCAAACCAACATGGCCCCCTCGGCTCGGCCCAGCAAAACCGGACCTGATATGGAAGAAGATGAGTGCTACTATGGGACTCATGGAGCGGACAGAAAGGTACAAATACCGACTGGCCACACTTGGCAACGACGCACGTCTGTAATGCTGTTTTATGCCAGGATTGTGGTGCTCAACACGACTCCTATTGATTTCCAGAGTAAATTACAGAAGGCGACGAGTAACCATTTTACTCATTCACTATCCACACAGCCTGCCTTTGCACAGCTTCTGTCACTGAATGAATTGTAATCTGAACTGTGTTCCTGCAGACAAGGAAACCCCTGGTGGAAAAGAAGAGGCGAGCTCGCATCAATGAGAGTTTGCAGGAGCTGCGGACTCTGCTGGCAGACACAGACGTGAGTACAGTGCACCTCAGCTCCACCTGTCACTGTGATGAAGAGCTGGATTCTGGTTGAGTTGGAGTTTAACTCGTTTTCTTTTCCTGCAGTTTCACTCCAAAATGGAGAATGCAGAGGTGCTGGAGATGACAGTGAAAAAGGTGGAGGACATACTGAAGAACAAAACACAAGGTATGTTACATTCAAATCATACTGCCAGCTGATGGCCTGTCTGATACCACAACACTGACATACTAGTATATCATGTGTATCAATGGGATGAGCCACCTATTAATTACTAATTTACTAATCTGCTTGAGACAGGTGTTGTGTCACCTTTGTGGTGTTGTTGTACTGGGTTATACTCAGAGGTGTTTCTAATATTTTGTCCATACCTTTTATATTAATTAGGGGGTTGGGTTGTTGCTTTGTATTGCAATAGTTTCATGTAAGTGAACCAAATAAACTGACTGGGGAGTTTATAGTTCTGCATCACATTTTCCATTCATGATATCAGAGGAGTGAAAGTTAACTACTAACAGCAGCTGTCCAATAAATATAACAGAGTGCTAATGACAGCAGTATATAGTGGAATGGAAGTATTAAAGCAAAAATGGAAATACTGTTTTTAATTTTAGTGAAGAGTACTTAGATACCCTCCACCCCTGGATGGACCAAATGCAAAAAGGTTTATTCATCTCATCATCTCTCTCCCTCCACAGAAACAGACACACTCAGCCATGAAGCCAGTGAAAGGTTTGCAGCTGGCTACATCCAGTGCATGCACGAGGTCCATATGTTTGTGTCCAGCTGTCCAGGGATCGATGCAACAGTGGCCGCAGAGCTCCTCAACCATCTACTGGAGTGCATGCCCCTGAACGAGGACCATCTCCAGGACGTGCTCATGGATCTCATCACTGACACTTCCGGGAGCACCGGCAGCACTTGGCACGGAGGCGGGGAGGTTCACTGCACGGCCCCGGCCTCACCTGGAGGAACGAGTGTATCCAGTGGCTCGTCCTCGGCCCTCTCCCCAGCCCCCTCTACAACGTCCAGCGAGGACCTGTGCTCCGACCTGGATGAAACCGACAGTGAGCACAACCAGAGCGCCACAGAGGGATTGGAAAACAGGGAAGCCCTGATCTTGCCCACCATGACCTACCCTCGGTCTATGTGGAGACCCTGGTAGTGGCATTGAGGTTTAGATTGGAAGCAGCCAGGATACATATTTTTGTGGACGTATTCTAAAGACCTGACACTGGGCCTCCTACAGAAAGGGAAAATTCCACCTTAAAACACCCCAAAAAACGTCACATTATGGGCGCATTTACCGTTTAAAGCTACATGCATGGATTTATTTCTGAACTCCCTTTTTAATAAAGAAATCTGCAAGAGGCAGAGAGACCAGCTTGTCCACTGACAAACATTACATCAAGCATGGATCAGGATTTTTCTCTTCAGCCTGCAAACTTACATACTTTCCTTTGCATTCTGGGAAATGTAGGAATCTCCTGAAGCACAAGTGGGAACAACAGTCCCTCAGAAAATCGCTTTGGATATCGCAAATAAACTGGCTAAATCATTTTAAGGGTTGGATATTTCCTCTAGAGATCCTTCTAGCTCGAGGCCGCCTGTGCTGCTCCTTCCCCTTTCCTGCTCAGTAGTGACACACAGGCTGTGAGTCCTCCAAGTCAACAGATGGGACTTCCCCTCACACTTCCAAGGAGAAACCTTCCCTCTCAACATTCACGTATGACCCATCAACGCAGGACTGACAAAGAAGAGTTCAGGATGTTATCACCTTTTTTGTGTCAATAATGTGTGTATATAGGATTTGTATGAGGAGAAAAGCTCTTTTAGAAACTGTTAAGTATGGCAATGCATCTGATTAATATAAATATTTCTATCGTATTTCAAAAAGACCTGTAGTTTATTTGACATTTAGCCTCCTTCACTTTATGTCGTTATAGTGTGTAGAGATGATTTGACAGGAAAATGTCTGATATTGCTGAATAAAATATTGTACTGAAAATGCTTTTGTCTGATGTGATAGTTTAAAAACAAAGAGAAACAAGTTTTTACTGGGATACAATTGTGACATTAGGATGTGATGGAGCAAATCTTCATTGTCATGAAAATGAATGGCACCGGGATCATTCGTGTGAGGTCAGTCATTGTGTGCAGGAGAGCTGAAGTTGAAGTTTGACAGCATGGTCCTTCCAAGCAACCAACAAACAGATGATAAATGTAGCATTTGTGAATTAGTTTATTCTCTGTTAATCCTGTCAAATCATATTTTTCTTAATGTGTATCAATCGGCTTCACACAGTCTGAGGTCTGAGACTCACTGAAAATTAAAATATTCCTCAGTAAGGTACCCCATGATATATTCTCTTGTTCCTCTTCTAGGAGTCCTTCGGTGCACATGAAAGAGACGCACCTCCTCAAGTGTCTCCAGTCTCACCTCAGCTTCAATGAGCATGTTAACAAAGGACTGTTAGATCCTGTCTGGACCCACATCTACCTGCAGTGACAAAAGCTTCCCTGGGAAATTAAATAATAAAAGAAGAAAGAATAAATTGTAGAATAAAAATATATATTTTTTGGAGCCCAAGCAGCTGCACCTAATAATTGGTGATTGTCACATGTTGCTATGTGGTTCATTGTCGGTCGTCAGATCATCCTGGAGTCTTGAAGGAATTATTAAGCTTGGGTGGAGGCGGAGGTAGTAAGGGTGTGAAAGTCAGAGGAAACACATTGAAGTGGGAGACTCAGTGATCAAAGCGGCCGGTGACCATTTGACAGAGAAGTGTCAAAGTCCCCCCCCCTCCCTCCCGTTGAAAAGACACTAAAGAGGATACAAGCAGGCTCAGATTCTTCAAAGGGACACACACACATGACACTGACACTTGATCATCAAGACTCAGGGATGCAGTAATGGAAGAAGGGTTCAGATAAGTTACTTAAGTTCAAGTAAACCTTGCCACTAAAACTTGAAAGTTGTGGCTTTTGATGAACTTTGATTCATCACTTCTTCAAATGAGCTCTATCATGACAACATAACATGCAATTGTCAATTAATCAATATGTATTAACATTCCAGATATAATATATAGATACAGAATATTTAAATATACAAAAAACGAGGCCATTTTCACAAGTATTTTTACTTTTGATACTTATAGTACACTTAGCTGCCGAGATTGTCATATTATTTCACTGAAGTAAAAGTTTTAATGGAAGACTTTTCAGGTTGATGTAGTGGTGTATAAAGTACGTTTCCCACTGAAGTAAATTAGAGAATATGTGGTTTTAAGTATATTAAAAGTTAAGCACTAGAGTAAATATGCAATAATTCCTCTATTAATGGGCACACAGACACCAGAAGCAGCGTGTAGTAACATGGGGTGTATTTATTATTTGGCCTCGTATAATATTTATATAATTTTTAACATTTTTTCTTGATCAGCTTTTACCAAGTTTCACCAGCACAACATGCAGGGTGACAAACTGTCGTCTTCTGTATTGTTGATGACCACAAATCCATGTTTAAAGCAAAAAAAAAGATATATCTAATTAATTTAAAAAGATACTATGTGTACAAATATTTGCTTGAGGTCATTATATTCGGTGTAGTTTGTATTCTGTTCTGCTGTGTATGTTTGGTTGTAGGATGGTTAAGTTTTATAAGATAATAAGGTTTGCAAGAAGAAGTATCCTCTGGATTTAAAGACTGTGGGAACACTCCCCCCGATCACCCCCCTGCATGTCATCCCAATCTGCTAACTGAAAACGACAGATGACGGGCTGACCACATTAACCAGTTTAGTTAAAGTGAGGAAAAAGCGCCAGAAATCATCATACGGGAGGGAGGACTTGAGCCTCCACATGCATCAGCCACGGGTTTGTGAATGTGCATATGAATTCTGAGGTTAAAGGTCAGTGCAATGCAACAGTTGGCGTGAGGGAGATTTAACGGCGGAGGGGAGCATATGGTGCTGAAACAAATCCCCGGGGAAAGTCTGCCATTCTCGGGTGCTCTTCAACTGTCTCTGCTCCTAATGGAAGGCAGCAGCAGCTCGTATGTGCTTGCACGCAAGCCAAAAAAACACCTCATCACTAAACCTGTGACAGAAGAAGAAGCTAAGAGCTAGAATTTGATTGTTGATAGGAAAAAGACAAAAGATTTAAAGGGAAACTTTGCTAAAACATGTGTTTTTTGGAAGGCCGTGATATGATGTGATATGACGAAAAACAAGGCTGATCACCTGATCAGGATTAAAGAGTTCATGGAGTCACTTTTGGGTCTTGAAGGATAACGAGGCCCTTATCCAATAAGTGTAACAAAAGTAATCTAATGCTGAATCAATTCCATTCGTTGTGCTTCCAGCATTCCATCCTCATCTTGCATTTCTGGTTTTGTACATGTTAATGTTTGTATTTGCTTTTCTTGCCCTGTCCAATTTTTACAATCTTTTTACAAAAGAAGTGCGGAGTTAAATTGCTGGAATGACCCTTTAATTAAAACACTAAAGCAAAACAGCTCAGTGGTAAAAACACAGATAATGTCAGCAGCGTCATGAATGTTATACAGCCTTTATGAAGTGTCCCATCAGTCCAATGCAGCTACTTATACACAATACAATGGGATAGATTATATGTGCATGGTACTATCCATATTAGATGTTAAATAAATGTTACACTGCTTTTATTGTTTTCTTTTTTTATGCTGTTCCAGACAAAAGCAATTGTGTGTGGTCACAACAGACAAGAACGTGACACTCAAGATATTTCTGTAGTTTTATTATAACATTGGTTCCATGTCTCAAACAACACATATCTCACATACAAAAAATGCACAGAACTGCTGGTTGAATTTACCACAGACTTGTAAAGTGGCGATAGAGCATATTTACATGACGATACACAACATACTGTGCCAATAGCTTAGGTATGCATTAACAGATCAAGGAGCTTCCAACAGCCCACCAGACCTTCATTCATTTAAAACTTGATTCCCTCTTTGTGAGGTCTTGTGGGAAAAAGTAAGGCGTAGACCATGGCTGCAGAGTCAGCCTTGCTCTCAGGAACACTTCCATTTTCAAATGAAAAAAACGGAAAATTGTCAATATTTTATATACCAGACATTGTCGGAGGCCTCCTGTGAAATGTTGCAGAGAAACAAAGAGACTTAAGATAGAGATAGACTGCGTTTCCTGAAGTTGGTGACAGGCGAGCGACTGAGAAAGGGAGAAGAGAGTCATCAAACCTCTGTCGCTCCAAGGCACAGAGTCTGTTCTTGTTTCTCAGTGCTCACAGTAACATGAACTGGGATTTTATTAAAGTTAGAGTCCTTCCCCAATGACAGTCAAAAGCGTGTTTCTTCTTCAAATACAATAAAACACTCAGAATAGGAAAAGAAAATTACAAAAGAAGAAAAAATATTTTGACAAATAAAGAACATGATGAAACAGACAAAGCCGGTGACAAGTTCTTGGTCCAGTTGGTGTTACATTCATGCGTCCTGCCCCGGCAATGTCTCTGCCATATCACCAGAGTTGTCCCCAGAACTTAACTACACACCGCCAATGGATCACAGTTTGGTTAAAGTCTTCATGTTGAACAACGAGCTTGTGTAATCCGGTTTCCTATACACTGAGGCAACATGGTCCCTTTATTGGCTACATTCCTTGTGCTGTATTCACACCATGCTGCAGATTTCAGTGCTGATACTCAATATCTTTCTGTAGAACTGTGAGTCAGGCATCGCTGTGACAACAGCTTTCACAGTACTCAGAGATCCATACGGCTGCGCACACCTGCAGAGTCCTTTTGGGGGCACCTGAGCCATCAGTCCTGTACAAACATATCCCGGCACTAAAAAGCAGTTCAACCAGTGATGCTTGATGCTTATCTGAATGATCCTTTTAGTTTTCTATGGAGGAATATTTCTGAAACACACTTTCAATGGATCAAGTATTTCTGCAGCTCCTTCCTCAGTAATGATGCCCACATATTGGTAGCACCCATTCTAATCTGATATACTCTTGACACTTGACGTTTACACTTTGAAAAGGACCAGCTAGCTCCAGACTGAAGTTCCTGTAGAGTTCATTGCAATATATACATTTATATATGTAAACTGACAATAAATACATTCTGTCTTTAAGCTGGAAAGATTTGGCATATGCATATGAAAAACTATTCTAGATACATTTTCTGGTACAAAATAAATAAGAGCCTTAGGTAAGTGAATGTCTTGCACTGGGGCATCAGATTGTCACCGTCGAGGAAAGTTAAAGTGAGACAGAATGTGACTCATCATTTCTGTTGGCAGTCGAGTCTCAGGTCCAAAAGGATTAGTGATAGAAAAAACAATCTTATAAAAGTAGGAGTCCCTGCCTACATCAAGTCTTTCTCCTGTCTCCTGATGGGAAACAAGGGGAGTCCTTGGTTTTGGCTGAAGGGGGACTATTTAACAGTAATCCTGGGTTACTTGTTGAACATATATTAAGATATTCATCAGATTAGCAAGAACTTCTTTTGAACTAGTAACTGCTAACAAAAAGCCCTGCCCCTGACAAAGAGGGTGGGCAACTATAGGTAAACAATATCTTGAACTTTGGAGGTTAAAGGCCACCAACCACACACGCTTGGTCCACATCATCTATGACAGTTTGTGTGTTTTTGAGAGAAATGCAGACAAAGACCTCCATAAAGCGCTAGCGCCCCCTGTGTGGGCGTAATAAGAACTGTGTCTCAGCAATAGTCCTGCGCCCAACACACACATGCGCAAGCACACACAAACACAACAGCGGCATCCTCATAACCACCACAATAGCAACAGAGGGTTCTGCTTCAGTTGATGTGTGTGTGTTTTATGGGATGCTATAGGCAGCTGTTGAGTCTTACATCCACAATGTCTGTGTATGTGTGTGTGCATTGTGAGGGTCCATGGTTGGTCAAGTGTGTCCCCCTGCTGGTGAACAAAGTGTTCAGGAGTTTGGTTGAGGCTCTGATTGGCTCTGGGAGTTCAGGTTCTCTTGGCTCAGCTCCTCACCAAGCTCGCCCATGTTCATGTCTGGCAGGTCCTCCTCGATGGGGGCCAGTTCTGTGTCTTTACAGTACACACACTCCTGAACAGAAACACAAAGACAGACATGTGCTATTGGTAACTTGCTGCTACCACAGCCTCTAATGTACACGGCTCAATAAGGGCTGACAGGTGCACGTGATATCATATCACCATTTTAATACAACTTCTTGTTTTTATGAATGAATATCCTCATGAGGCACTAAAACTTCTACAACTATTATAATGCCAACTAACAAAAGTAAACACTGACAGTTGAACATAACCAATATGCTGTGAAACTGTAAAGCAGGAAGGTTGTTTCAGAGGAGGCAGGGTGAATGGAGGTTAAATATCAATACATTGGTTTCGACAATAGTAACTGTTTTACCTGCTTTCCCAGAGTCATGAGGCACTCATGATGTGTGTGTATGTGTGTGTGGTTCTTACCTTCACATTGATCGCAGAGGGTAGACCCCCTCTTCTCATCCAGGGGTGGTTCTCCAGTAGCTCTCGCCGCTGGTCGGAGGAGAATTGGGGCTGGCTCTTCTGCATCTGCCTCAACCTCTCCTTGTCTTCCCGCAGAACCTTCTGAATGTCCCTGCGGGTCAGGAAACACAAAAATTACACTTTACCAACAAGATAAAACAAATTCATTGAGTAGATTAAACATAACTGAAAAAAATGTTGCGCACTTGTTGCACCTCTTAAAATACTATTTACCAGTCTTTGACTCACCTGGAGGGCATCTGATACGACATCATGACCTTGTCGTCATGGTTGGCCATCATCAGCCAGAGGGGCTCCTGGAGAACATATTTAATGAAATTCTCTCCCTCCCCTTTGCTTGAGCCTTTGGCCTGTGACTGGCCACCTTCAGAGTCTCCCTTGTTCCTTGTTTTGGCTTTGGTCTTCGGGTCGTGCTCCATGGAGTCGATGCTGCCGAAGTACTTGCTGGTGTTGCTGCTCCCTATGTGGTAGAATGCAGAAATGGTTAAACGTGAGGTACTTGAAGGTGCTTCGAATTAAAAAGGAATTGTTGTAATATCCTATCAAACAATTAAGTCGGGCAGGCAGCTCTGATTCAGTCAGCCCTAACAGAGTTTAGAATCCCTTCAGATTGGTTGTCTTTATTGTGCAGTGTGAGCAGGGTCAACGCACTCCAATTAACGACTGCTTCAGCTGCCAGACAACCGGCTTGCATTTCTGGCATGTCAATGTTGTTGTGCAGTCCAATTTCCCATAAACCCAACAGTTCCTGCGTGAATCGACTTCAATGCGAGTGTACAAGATAACTACAACAAACACGGCACGGAAAAGATGGACAGAGTTCAGCAGCGGACTTGACGTCTGAGTTTTATCTTGATTGACAGCAGCAAAAGAAACTTTAACAGGAGAGGCAACTTTGTATCTACAGCACCCACAGTGTGGTAACAATAAATGTCCTCACCAATTTATCAGGCACATCTAGATAAAACTAACGCAGTGAAATTCAAGTGCCTTATAATAAATCATAAGTTTCATGTCTATCATTATGTTTCGGTTGTATTTGAGAAAGATTAAAGGTGTTGTGTGGTTTATCACATTGTATGCGATTGATAAGAATTGAATTCTCTGCCCAGTTAAGAGAGTATTGGCATCATAAATAATCAATCGTTCATACCTGTTCTGCTGCCTGAGGCTCCACTAGCTGATGTCCCACAGCCGTTGCAGCCTGAGCCTGATCCTGAGCCCGATCTGGATCCCGACCCTGACCCCGATCTGAATCCCGACCCTGAGCCCGATCTGGATCCAGACCCTGAGCCCGATCTGAATCCCGACCCTGAGCCCGATCTGGATCCAGACCCTGAGCCCGATCTGGATCCTGACCCTGAGCCCGATCCGGAACTCGATCCTGAACCGGATCTCGATCCCGACCCTGAGCCCATGGAACCAGAGGTTGCTGATCCGGTGCCAGAGTGGGAGTCATCCTGCTCCTGCAGCAGGATGTCCAGCAGGTCGCAGGATGAGGAGTTTCCATCGCTGCGATCTTCTTGAGACTCCAACTGAAACACAAGGTAGAAAACTATCAGTCCAGAGAGTTTATAAAGCAGCTGAATGAAGCCCCAAAAGTATTACACCACCTTTACTTAAGAAACTTTCTATGTAAAATCAAAGCTGTCTTGGTTTTGATGTCAGGTCTCTCACCTGATGTTGACTTTCAGGCTTGGCTGATATGGCACAGTTCTGTTCCTCTGCAGCTGACACTGCTCCTGACACTGCTGTGGTACTGTTGACTTGGGCTCCGGGAGGGGCGGCTGTGCTATCCTGACGTTCCATTGAGCGCTGCCCTTCCTCCATGCTCAGCAGATTGAGCTGCAGGGGCGAGCTGCACCGCGACTCAAACAGTGTTGGGGATGTTGCAGGCTCCCGCGCCCCATATGCTGGGGTGGAGGAGCGAGACGCAGCCCCCTCTTGGGGCTCCACAGCCGAGGCTTTAGGGGGCTCAGTGTTCAGGCTGTAAGGGAAGGGTTGTGTTGGATAAGCGGGTTGAGTCACAAATTGAGTCTGTACTGGGAAGGAAGGCTGAGCAATGAAGGGCTGCTGGGGAGTGTAGGCAGGCAGACTAGCCTGGAAAGGCTGCTGCGATGGAAAGGTAGCCTGCACAGGGAAAAGCTGCTGGTTGGTGTAGGGAGGCTGGGGTTGCATGGTGTAGGCCGGCTGCGGGGGCTGAAAGGGCTGCTGGACAGTGTAAAGAGGTTGCGTCTGGGTCTGCTCGGAGAAAAAGTTTGGTCTCGGAGTAGGCCCCATTTGGCCTATCTGACCTAATTGGCCTAATTGTCCTATTTGGGGGAAGAGGTAATTTGGCAGCACCAACGCCACTACAGGTGTAACAATAGGGGTAGGGTATGGATTTGCAGAGCGAGGGGCTTGGGCACTTTGCCCCTCCACGAAGCCTGTGGAAAGGGAAGGGTCAGGGCAAGGGACCTGAGCCGGGGCAGCAGGTGCTTGGGGGTAGAGCGGATACGAAGGCACCATGGCTGGATAAGAGACATTAAAAGCTGACAGGGAAGCTTCTGATGGGGACCATGAGGTTTGGTTGAGACCCTGGAGAGGGGGTCGGGGTTTGCGGTTGGAAACAGCACTGTCTGACGAATCAGGATGTTTCATGCGTGGCTTCTTGGACTTCCTGTTACGGTTGCCCTTCTTGGTGGCAGTCCCTGGCCTTGTGGTTCCCTGTTTAGCAGCACCTCGTAGTCCAGATGATTCTAAGATGATACATGCAGAGATCAGACAGTTGTTATTCAGAACTGACAGAGATAATCAACCTCACCTGCAAAGAGACAATAAACTAAATGTCAAATAATTTAATTAGAGGATTGACATTGGAACAAAAAACTTTAATTCAGAGATATAAAAGCTGGTGATACACTGGAGCCACAACACTTACATTTAGCTTGTTAATTACACAATCGAAAGTATAGGTAGTTTTAAAATGCAATAAATAACAGTGTCATATGACATGAATACTAAGAAACTGCAACCTCAATAGTGAGAAAGATTTTTTTTGGTCTCCTGTGGTTGCTATGAAGCCTTCAGTACCTTCAGCGTTGGCTGAACTTCTCTGCTTGTGCAGGTGTGTGTAGCAGTTCTTCTGGAAGGTCCTGGCGTAACGAAGCTCCCCGCAGCGGTTGAGGAAGGCCTGCTCTTCCTTCTGGGTGTGTGCAGCAAGCACCTGCTTGGTCAGTCCCAGCCTCTTATAGGCTTCTTTCTCCTGGCTGAGCGGAGACACCACACTGACAGGCTGAGTTGGGGGCGCCGGGCTCTCGGCCACATCCTCGATCATTTCTGACATAGGGATTAGAGCCAGAAATCATCCGTCAGACAAAATGTATTATCTAATTATTGAATGAAAAAAAACACCTGATGTCACTCCAGCTGTATGTTTGTGTGTTCAAGACAGAGAAACTCACCAGACTCCGGCTGAGGCTTCTTGTCTCCCACATGGACGATGGTGCTACTGTAGCTGCACTGGGAGGTGATGGACACAACGCTCTCAGCCTTGCTGGACAGGGTGAGGGGCGCCAGGGGGCCTCCCACCACTGCGGCTCGATCTCGAGATTGACGTTTCTTAAGTGCTTTCATGTTTGGCAGGCCAGGTTGTTCGTCTAGCAACAAAGGTGATGGATGGAGTGAGATCCTCTGTTAGCTTCAGGCCATAGATAATGTAGAAACCTACTTAATGCAAGGAATTTATACCAGGGATTCTTGACTTCTAGCTTCATAAAATTTTATTTGCAAAATCTGGACCGCATATCCAGTGAATTGATCTAATATCCTTAATGTTGTCTAATATGTGTGTTTGCACTAATGAAAGATGTGCACATACCTGTATTTGCATCAGGTGGCACTTGCATGCTGTCCCCTGTACCCTTCCTGTCATCTTCTGAGTTGGAGGAAGTGGTGTTGGAGAAGAACTGGTACTTCCTTTTCACTGTAACGGGAATGTTACAACTCTCTAGGTACCTGAGATACAGAAAAGAGGGATAATTCAGGGCGTGCATCCTTTGTAAATTGTTTGTTATTCTTTTTCCTTCCACAAACAAACTTACCTGATGACACTGTCAAGGCAGCTGATCTGCTGATAGGAGCAGTTCGTCTGGTCTTTGCAGGTGAGGTCCTCTATGCTTGCTGCTGTATTTTCTCTGGCCTGCAGAGGGGGTGCAGAGTCCTTCAGACGCAGTGTATGACTCTTCTGAGCTGCTGCTGCTGCTGCTGCAGACAAAGGCAAAACACAAACAGGAGAAAATCAGAACGGAGGACACACATGAAAAAACATATCTGCCTTTGGTGCTTGATGTTCATTTCACAAATAATTTCAGAAAATCTACTACGATATCATATTTGTTGTTATATACGGCTTTAATAAAACTGAGTTGATGGAGAGGCTCGTACATAAATGTTCATAAGAACACTCAAGTGGTCGGTAGGCATATGTTTGGTGACATTGACGTGAACTCACTGTCAGTAGTCTTCTTTTGCTCAGGCTTGGATGGGAACGGTGAGGGGGAGGGGGGAGGGGAGCGCAGGCAGACCTGGGAGTCTTGGTTCTTCAGCATGTGAACTCCCTTACAGATCTCCTGGAATGTCCTGGGTGGCTTGGCCTTGCCCCACTCATCCACCGTGTTCCCCGCCGCCATGACGTTCCCGTTGCTTTCGCTTGACGAGCTGATGCTCACCTGTTGCTCATGGGAACCGTTGCTACCATGGCTACCATAACCGCTGGAGCCCATGTTGTGGACCGGCTGAGGATAGAGAGTGAGTTACAGCAACTGACGAAAGCAACGTATGAAAATGTGTTTTTAAATTGAAGTCAGATGTGTGTACACACTTGGAGGAGTAGCCTGTGGATGTGTTCACTGATTTCCTGGATGTCTGAGTCCATGATCTTCCCTCCATGGAAAGTCGGTGCTGCAAAAACATCTTCGTTTACAGGACCCCTGGAAACGCACACCATTGTCATTCAAAGTATTTCCACTGACATATACTGTATGCTGTTTTACCTCTTAGACATAACTAAAACCTGCTCAGCTGACATGGCACAGTGTGAACATTGTTTATTTAGGATTGAGGAAATGTGAGGGTGACAGGGATATGTAGGAATGACTGATGATATTTCTGTCAGATTTCCATACATGTGTGCCAGTGCTTGTACTTACATGCGGACTTTGTGCCTGCCAATAACAAAGGAGACCTTGCGGCTCCAGGGATTGACGAAGCTCGACCAACTGGTGTCGATGGTGATGTACTCCCCGTTTCTTGCACAGAAACGGATGGAGGATTGGTCAAACGGCTGACCAGCACACTGCAGGACTGTTGACACAAGGTAGAGAGTGTGTGAGAAACAGGATGCAAAGGGGTTCAAATATATTCCTACCATTACACTGAAAGTATGATGTTCTTGTTAAGCCATTTGTGCCATTTTACTACCAAGTGACAGATATTAGACAGATAATAGTGAAAGATATTCTTACTCTTGCGATGCACTGCCAGCATTAATGGTCGGTCACTTGGATGCAGATTGGCCAGCACAGGGCTGCCAATCAGGTCCTGGGGGAGGTAACCCAACAGAGGAACAGCCCTGATGGAGATGGTGATTCAGATTTAACAAACTCAAGAGTGACTGCAAATTCCAGAGCTCCCTATAAGTCCTTATCTTTCTATGTCACGACAACAAATTGGAAATATGACTTGTTTTAAAAAAAGATCATAGCCCACTCACCTCTCATCCACATCCTGGAAAACACAGTTAGGTGTGTGTGTAGTGGTGAAGATACGCTTGTCAGGAGGGATTCTGGGTGCTGTGTACAGAAAAAAGAACAAGTTATAGTTTAAGTTATAATATGGCCGCACATCTAGCAATGTTTGACACCAGGTGTAGCCCCGCCTCATTACCCAGGCAGCAGCCGGAACCTTCTCCGTGTTCTTGGTCAGGGGTCTCACCTTCATAACCAGAGTGCACCCTTTCTGCCAGCAGGAGGCAGCAGAACTGTTCCTCAGATAACTCGGCATCCTGGACTTTCATCAGGTATGGAGTCATACGGAAAGGATAGTACTGGAGATCCCCTTCACGCTCCTTTCCACCGCTAACACACACAAACAACACAATTAAAATGAGTTTTCCTCAAACTCCATTTGTATTCATTACAAACTCCATGTTTCTTGTAGATGTGAACAAGAGCAAAGAGCAAACAAAGCAGTTGAATTTAGCCTTTTGATCCAGTTCAATAAAAGTTGATCAAATATCTTCTTTAATTGGCTTTTTTGTAATAAATTCAGAAACACTAGACTTAAACATGGATCACACAACATGTAAAAAATTTATGGCCACCGGATGGAGATCTGCTTCCTCCTCTCACTCATCCAGTTAACCTTCACTTCGTTGACTCATAACTTGTTAAGCAGGAAACTATGGATCAGAGAAGCTGCTTGCCACCGTCACTCACCTAATGCGGCAAAAGAAGGACTTCTCCTGCATGCACTCGGTGGGAGACGACTCTGAATTAGACAGGGAGGAGAGGGGGGGGGGGCCCGGATGAATACGCCATCAAATGCTCTTGATTGGCTGTTTACAACGTCACATCTATTAGTCATCTATATTCCCGGGTGACCTGATAAGTTTGTTTATGATCCGAATAAACAGGAAGTCATTGAATCACAACAGTTTCCCCTCAAAAAAAGGAATTAACTAGAAACTCAATTAGCTTCATTTCTATTGTAGGTCTGTTGTATTGGTTTGATTGTGTACGTGAACTTAATGAATCATCAATTTAGAGCTGTAATCGTATACTGTGACAGATTATGTTTTCAGCAGACATGTGGCACGTGTGTGTGGGTGAGCGTCATTAACATGTAATTGAGCATGTTAATGAAATATGTGCTATATGTGTGTATGAGCATGTGCTATGTGGGTTGGTCATGTGAGGGAAATAGATGCTAATTTGTGTGCAGGTGGTGTGGATTGTGCGTCGTGTGGGTTCTCCACGTGTCCTGCATGTCAGGACACGTGGAGAACATCCATGTGCACAACGTCAGACACCAGCTTGTAATCCGTCACAAACACTCTAATATTAATTTTTGTACTAAAGTGGACCATGTAAATGCTTTGGTACCTGCTCCAGTGCACATGCTCCATGATGGCAGGCGGTACGGGGTGGTGAAGCTGTAGAACACGCTGACGTCCTGAGGCGCCAGGAACTCCACAAACTTGGAATTGTTAAACACTTCCTGCTTGCAGTTCAAGATGGAAGCCGCCTGGTCCGAGATGTAAACTATCTTCCCTGTGGTGAGGGATACGGCCACAGCAAATATATCCTGCATGTAAAAAGATACAAAATGTTTACAGATCTGCTGACAGTTAAGTGTTTCTTTATTTCAAAATGTCCCAAACACTGAAGATGAGACTATAGTCATGATTTAATGGAAAGAATAAAAACTTGGCTCCAATGAGGAAGGTGTAATGAAATAACTCCAATAGTAAATTATTACTAGTATTGCTAAACTGGAAATGGAAAAACATTACTTGAACCTTCTAACATAATATAGTCAGATGTGACTTATTTTAAAACAAATTGTTTGTTTAAATCATTTTGGCATTTTTAAAAAATGAATTTTGGGCTTGCTCTTGATTCAGGACAACTTGGTTACTACAGGGAACCAAAAAATGACTCCCACTAGTCGTAACTAGCTAAAAACAGTTACTCGCTGTCAGCATAGATGCATCCTAAAACAGCTTGGGGGTGAAGAGGGGAGGTACCTACGGTGTTTTTGAGGGTGTATTCAGAGGTGATGCTGTTGATTTCCTCGATGGTGTAAGAGGATACTTCAAAACCTAGTGGCTGACTGTCATTAGTCATCAGCATCTGGTAATACTCCTCATTGGCTGCAAACAGAGAGAAATTGGATTGAAGCAAAGATAATTCCACGTTTCTGCACGTGTACAAAGAAAGTGTCCAAAGAAGGCAGTCTTACCTTTCACCTGCTTGACACATCTTAGGGCGTATTTGAGCGTGTTGACAGTGCTGGACTTGCTCTTGCCTCTCTTTTCCGACGGCAGATGCATCTTCAGCTCCTTGAGGGTCTTGAAGAGCTCCTTCTGTGTCTTGGCCTTAGCTGACTGCTCGCTGCTGCAGTGCGTACATGGACAGATACACGCATGTCAAAATGACAAGGTCTCATGAGCCCTGTCACACTCTGAGGAGCACAGCTTTCCAGCATGGAGAGCAGAACACGAGGACGCTACCGGTATATAAGGGGATGAAGAATTGATTAGCACTGATCTGCATCATCTGTTGATCTGACTTCCAGGAATTAGATTTCTACTTTTGCATCAAGTAAAACATCCTTCTAACATTACATTTGATGTCTAGGGAGAAATAGACAAGGTCCTCTTATAGTTTATAATCAGTGAGCTGTGGAGAGCGACCTAAACAGACTATACAGTTAAACCCATAACATACAAACATAAAGACAACAATTAATTATTTAATCGTCTAATTATGGCGGGCCATTTGAGATGTGTACTAACCTACAACCACTGGTCGAAGGATTGTCCTGCTCAGAGCTCACCAGACTGAAGGCGTTGGAGCTGCTCGGCGGTGAGGGGCTGTGAGAGTTTGAGCTGTAACCAGAAACAACTTGAGGTTATATTCTTTACGTTGTTAATTACATCATTGCCGGTTAGATAACAGAAAGGCCCCAGATCAACATCAGCTAGTGGAAGTATTAATGGCATATTTAATCCATGGAAGCATTTCATGCCATTGTTGGTGATCTCTTTGTTCAGGGTCAATCATTTTAGAGTTAGTCACAGCTTGTGGGGAACAAAATTCCAATTGGATATCTTGTAGTTATCAACTCGATGGTGACGACAGTGCTATTTGATTTCACACCTTGTAATTCAACTTATGACGCCTACAGCATCGACAATTTGTAGTCAATCTTTGCTGATGCGCAAGCAACACAATCATTTTTTCTTTTGATGGAAATAAGTTATCTCCGAATGAAACGTATGAAGCGGTCATGCCTTCTTTATTCTGAAGTAGACCGCCTGTTGCATAATAGCAATAAAATAACATCTTCTTTCCACAGACGGAGCCATTCAACATTGCACAACAACTATGACTCAGTGCAACAATGAGTCATGCAGGACAAAAATGCCCTTCCATTACATTTAATGAACCATGGTTCCATGACCTAGATGGTCTGGTCCCCAGTGATGGTGAAAAAAAATACCTCAATGAATTTGCTGTGCTCTCACCTCTTGTTGCTACCTGAAGACTCCGTTAAGGCAGAATCCTTGCCATTGCCACTTGAACTGCCTACTGATTCATTGCCATGAAACTCGTTGCCGTGTGATTCTG
Organism: Macroramphosus scolopax; assembly: GCA_901007825.1. Lineage (NCBI taxonomy): Eukaryota > Metazoa > Chordata > Actinopteri > Syngnathiformes > Centriscidae > Macroramphosus > Macroramphosus scolopax. The sequence continues at coordinate 39,714 of CAAKHC010006086.1, read as the reverse complement.
TCCCACTGCCACTCAAGCCGCCGCCACCCATCTCTACGTCTTCGTGTAATGGCGGGCGTGGCCTCTTCCTGTCACCATTTGGGGAGCTGGGCGAGACATGGTGCTCATGGCTGCTGTCGCTTCCCTCAGAGCCCAACCCCAACTCTGGTGCCAGTTCGACCCCATCTCGTCCTCCACAACCATCATTGTAACTGTTGGCCATGCGGTGAAGTTGGCTGATGGAACCACAGGGAGAGTCCTCGCCTCTGTCCATCTGGCAGCTGACCAGTTCTCGGGTCCACTGGCGCCCGTCCAGGGTTGAATAAAGGTAATGCTTTGATTCACTGTTCTCACACATGGGATGGTCCAAAGGTGGCCATAACTACGTATGCGAGGAAGTGTACTGGTAGGTAACTAGAGTTGATGCAACAGGACAGGAGTGATCTTTAAGAAGAATGGGGAAAAAGGACAGGTGAAATAAATCATAGAAATCTCTTATATTACAGTCGTTTCATTAGATAACAAATAAACAGGATAGTAACACAGCCCCCTAAAATTAGACACAATCAATGAGGATGAGTAGAAAGTATCCATCAAAAACACAGCGGTCATCACTTGATCTGATCAACCAGTGTGGATGGTTTTTAGAATTCAATGCTAAAGCAAAGGGCACAGCATTACACACAAGCGAATACACACACAAGCGAATACACACACGCGCACACACACACACACACACACACACACACACACACACACACAAACACCATCAAAGGCCGTCGTTTGCCCTTTCCAGTCGGATTTAAGCCTTGGACTTGTGTGACCCAGTTGGATTTTTCAAAAGAGCTTTTGCAGATGAAAGGTGAGTATAAAGACATGTAACCGCATCTTGAAGACATACACAGTCAAAATCCTTCACCTTGCACAAACAACAAGAACATATTTGAATAGTGTTTGTCTGCAAAACAGGTGAGAGGAAATACTAACAACGTGTTTCAAGGGAGAACTCGCCTTCCCTTCACAAATAACAGTAATATTACAGAAACAGATCCCACACAGTTACATGATCAACATATGTGTTCATGCATTGTCTACGATCACTTATATAATACGTGTAGCCTTATGTCACAAAGGGCTGTTCTAAAGAATATCAAATCACACACGTCACCTCGGGCAACTGGCACTGTTAGGCACTGTGTCCCTAACATTGGTTTCTCAGGATTGAAATGCAGGTAGCAACCGATTTCACTGTTAGATAAAACACTATAAACAGCATGGAGAATGTGAAGCCTTGTCCTCATCGACAGCCTCCACAGCAGTGGAGAGACTAGCAGCAATATCTATTTATGTCTATTAAAGCCCTAATAGGAAATATTGGCAACAGTTACCAAAGCCAAATCCAAAGTATTTTACTGTTTTTTTTCAGCAATCTGAGATCAGTTTCCAGCAATTTATGTAAGTGTATAAAAATATAGCAACATGTCAACCCTTCACATTCCACATCAGCAGCTTTACATAAACGGTTCAATGAAGCTTAGTCATTTTAAAGCTCTATAAAATCTTAGGAGACTTCAAGACCACCTACGCATCCACTGCCTCTAAAGAAAATGACCCACTCTCAGGTTTAACGGAGGTCATTAGCCAGAAGCTCGGAGAGGGCTGTTAATACGGAGTCAGGAGTGAGCAGACGGCAGCAGATTGGAATGATGTCAGCCAATCAGGATGTGGGGTTAGGGTTCCGATTATTACCGTTTTCTGATCCCTCTTTTCACAAAGACACAAGATCCTAACTAAGGGGACAGTATGTTTCGGCAACTGACTGAGCTCTTTATCACACAAAACCATGGAACTACATTGTTCAACAAAAGCAACGCAAAACTACTTACAATTAACCTGTGGGATAATTAATCTGTATAAAATGTATGCACAACAACATGGTGTTAAGCCTTTAAACAACTAACAACAAATAAGTTATTAAGTCATAATATCTCAAACATGAATCCTTTACTATAATAGCTATGATATTGGCTTGCCTTTAATAGAAAAAGAAAATCAAATGACAATCAGATCAACGAAACCTGAGGGATTCATTGTATTTTAACACGTTAAAGAAACAGGCAGTATTTCTTACCAGACTTTACTTCCTCTGGTAACATTTTAGACAAGTAGGTAAGAGTTGACCATTTTGAGAATCACTTTTTTCAAAAACAGTTCATATTTCCAGACATGTAGGTCCCAGAGGACAAGGGTGACATAATGAAACTGAACTCCCTTCACTTGTAGCTCAGCCCTGTTTCATCCAGACTGCTGAGCCACTCAACACACTAGCGCAGATCACTGCATTATACAATTCTGCTCCAGTCACATGGATTTGACTCCAGTGCAGCACAAATCTATTGCAGTCTTGATTCATAAAACCCCCTGCTTTCCACTGCATCCAAGTACAGCACGGAAAACAAATTCTTCTTTGATGAACTAACAGATACAAGTACATAAGCAATTATAAATATATACAATCTTGCAGTTTGTTGACATTGTCTTCAATGAACCTGTCAATATTTAAATAATTTTGAACTGAGCAGCTCTCTACTGTGGTTGTCATATCCACCTTATATCCACAAGAGTCTGACATTAGGACTATGAGAGGAACCTTAAATGGTACCGGGATACAAAATGTATACATAGTGTATACAATATATAAGCTTAATTCATCGAATCAATCGATTTAACCTTTAACACAACGCCAAGCCAATTAGATTTGGGTCAAATCTACTAAAGGTCTCACTTGTAAGAATAATGCACTGTTGGTCTAATGATGCAAAAGCTTCATGTGGGTCTTAATCTAATTTAAACTGGCTATATGACATTTCATTTTTAGACATACATACATAATACGGTTATAAATATACAATTAAATATCGTAGAATAAGGAGAACATGTCCCTTCCCCCACCTAACTCCCATTGACCTGCTATCAAAATCCACACACACACAGGTTGACCTGCAATCCAGTGCTCGGTATACTGACACAGTTATGCAAAAGTAACGACAGCACTAAAAAGCCAAAGACAAAACATCCTCCATTTGGCTGAGGAGAGTCCATATGACAAAAGATTATATTTTTCATACTTTACGTCTAAACAGAAAACCTAAAACAAGAATTATTGGTTAAAAAGTCCAATAAGTAGAGCGATCCGATTTTGGCGCATGCGCAAACCTAGTCTGGTTATACAACGTTTTACTCTAGATTATTTCTTACTACAACTGAAAGGTGAGCCTGAGAGAAAGAAACCAACCTGTGGTGTTGAGATAAAATCTCCGTTCTGGGCGTCTTCAGTGTCAAGTACAGGCAGAACCGAACAGTCAATAGGAACATTCAACTGAAACACTAGGGTCCCTCAGTGGGAGACGGGCTGTCACAGTCGTCCACAGTTCCTCCCGGCTCGCTCAGGTACCAGCCCGTCGGCCAATAGGAGAGCTCGGCTGGCGACCTCAATTCAGACTCCGCCTCTAGCGTTTCCCAATTGGCTAGCAGCTATGAGTTTCCATGGCAAACATGACGAAATTACAACGAGGCGAGCTCATTGGACTAGAGCGCTGCTTGTTGCCCACTGCACGTGGAATACCATGTTATGTGTCTAACGCGGTGTGAGAACTGAGTAGAAACAACGTTTCGATTGTTGAAATTACATAAATGCAACAGTTCGAGGAAGAAGCAACCAGGAAGTGATGAACCACACAGACATCAGACAACTATGTGTATGACTTGTCGCTACTCCAATGAACGTAGCATGAGACAGTCTGTTGTAAAAACGATTATACTGTTATCACTTCCATAACGAAATTTAACACACACTGTAACAACTTGACTATTTGCCACAACCTATAAAAAATAAGCTGCCCATTGTTTTTTTTAATGACAGGAAAATAGCCGGATGTGTGTTTTATCTGCCCCACGTTATTTTGCACAGCAAGACAGTGCGGCTGCAATTCATGTATTGTAATATTATTCAGTATTATTTGTTGCTGGATGGAGGAAATGAAGCAAACAAGTGCAAATGTCTTGACACATGAATAAACAGCAAAAGCATTGCTTATGTGACTTGACTTCCTGTCCCCCTGTCCTGCTTGCATCATTTTCTAAAATTAGAAGAGGGATGAATGTACATCCTCTATCTATCCCAGTTTGAAGCCTTTGTTCAACAGGCTGTTACGCTGAAGTAGCCACACCACATTTCACACTCACTAGCCAAGAGTGTCCCTAGAAAGCAGTGCAGCAATCTGGATTTCGAGTGCCAGTTTCAAGTCGCTTCCACCCCCTCAGCTGAGGTGGCACTCCAGTCACACCCTGCTGTCTGCCTTCTGATGCTTAGTGTCCCCTCAGCACTGCATGAGAGCATGTCTCTCACATCCCCCTGGTCTCTGCTGGCATCCAGACAGAGAAGTTTTTTGATATTACTGAGATCCAATACTGTAGAGGGTTTAAGGGTTATTTGTTATTCGGGTTATTGCCCTGAGGTACGATATTTTTATATACTTTTTGAGAGTGTTATATTAGAGGATGATGCGCTGATGATGCCTGACAGACATATTGACAGATGCCGAACAGACATCCTGCAGTTCATATTTGTTCATTTATCAAGTGCAAGTTCTCTGATATAATTTAGTTTTTTACCAAAACCTGAGCTCCCCAGGGAGGTGTTGTCACCCTTTTTATTCACCTGTTACTCAACTGACTGTTGGCATAGTCAGGTGTCATGTCATCTTCCGATAATTCCTGAAAGACTCTGCCCACGTAGGCCTCGTTCTAACTGATGACAACCAAAATCCGAGAGACGAGGAAGGCAGATTTGTAAGCTGATGATTAATAATCATCTGACAATTAGGGAGATGAAAAACACGCTTAATAACAACTCCACCAATAACTGGTGTTACACACATATCTGGGGCTTCATTTTTGATACAGGGCCTGGAAGAACAAGGAGGTTCAGGAGCTCAACATATTGAAGAAGTCAGATTCCAAGGATGATGATGCAATGCTCAAATACGGTCTGCTTGAATGTCCTTCTGTTGGAGGGTCACAGGTCAGGGTTGAGCTGATGCTGATTACCTGACTCAATGCATTTGCATCTGGCACAAATGAAAGAAAGAATTTAAAAGATTTTCAATTTCCCAATTTGTTCAACAAATCATATATTTAGGGTTACATAGATTTTTATCAATGTTGAAACACAATTCAATTAATTAATAAAGACTTGAATGTGGATCCCCGAGAAAAAGGGTGTTAGTCTTTGCTTACATCATCTTGCTTCTCTCCAGTAAATGAAGTTGAGTTGAGCACTATGTTGGACCAAGCCATGATTTGTAATTATGACTGCCAAGACACATCAGCCACCTGTTCAAGTCGCTGATGCCAGAGGTTGAGAGGACGAAGCGAGCAGGTCAGAAAAACACCAGCTTGCAGTTGAACTCTTACATATACACGGTGAAATAAGAAGGGTGTTGATGACAATCGGTGTATTCATGAGCACATGTATCCATTAAACCACATCTGTTGTTGTTTTGTTCTGTCATCATTCCCCTTCGTTGTACTGTATGTATGTTATATCTTTTGTTTAAGCCTTTAATACAGGACATCTGCCACTGTGTCTGTGTCCAATCAGCCCATCTACCAGGTTATTGTGTTACGTAACTGAAGTGAATGCACATAGTGCAAGTGACTCATACTGAGCAGTGACTTGAAGTAATAGAGGATCAATAATTATGATCACTGAAAAGTCAATGTAACACATTTCCCAGAGTGAAAAGAAACACATTTGACTTGGTCATACGATCAGCATTGAGAAGCAGCTTTCTTTTCTTATTTTCTCAGGGAGGCAAAAACAGGTCTCAATCTATTCCTTGTCTTGAATCATGGATACGAACTCCACACCACTGCGATGAGCGGGTGAACACTCTCCCAACCCACATCTAGAACAAGAAAATAGACGAACGGAGGAAATGCAGCACTGTGGAAAAGAACTTTATTAAAACTCCTATGAAAACAAAAAACAGCAAAACAATAAAAGCCTGTACATTTGACAATATCCAGTGTCAGAGACTTTAGAAAGCCGGTGGTGCAAACTACAGCTGCATCACACATAAAACAACAGAGAAAATATTATAGGCTTGTGCCCCATGTATTATATAATAAGATACGGTTTGTTTATGGATATTGCACGATAATCACGAACATGCAGATGCTGGAGGAGCGCCTTATGCCAAAATGAGGAAGTAGCTTTGCATCGCAGTCTAATGTCCCTACGAATAAATCCCTCCCACACAGGCCCCGAACTCCACACACACCTGCTCGTACAAAAAAAAAAAAAAAACGCTTAAAAAGTGAGCGGCACACATCAGCACATTCCCCTCAGAGAGATTAAAAACACAATATAAACAATAACATGACAAAATCTTTGCCTTTTTTGTTTTGGTCCTAACATGTCACAAGCATCAGTTATTTCTCAGTGAGTTTATTTGTCATAGTTGCTAGCGTGAGTTGGATAGCACATTAAAAGTCTGACATCGTTTTACACTTTAAGACTAAAAATTCTTGGGGTAGTGATACTTCACAGGTTGTCCACTAATGCTCGATTTGATATTTTTGAAAAAAAATAGAAGAAAGAAGTCACTCTCATAAACTTTCCAGTGTTCAGACATCCATATGAAGTGGATTCAAACATGGTACCCAAAGGCTCAGGCTGTCTTTCTCTCTAATCACTCCTCGTCCTCATCATTATTCCCTCACACAAGTTTTCTTTGTGGACTAGTGAAGTAGTCTGGCACATAGAACTCTCGTGATAGATTCTTGAATGGCAAAACAAAAAGGTAAATCTCATTAAAAATACAATCTTCCCGCAGTTGTGAGGCACATGTTAAAGCAGCAGAGCCAGACTGTACAGTTTGAATTCTTGTGTCCACATAATGGAGGCGTTTTGAAAATGAAGTGGAATGGACAATATCTTGTCTATTCCACACTCATCTGTTCTCTCCGCTGCACTTTAAAACAACTCAAGGACGTGGTCAGGCCACATGCCCGTTTGGAGTCCGAACTAGCCAAGTTTCCAGTCCACTTGACAAAATTGTTCTTTATAACGATAGTGGTTCAGTCTGCTATGTGGGGGACAGTTTATCTCTTTGATTCCCTTCCTTAGGCCGTGTGCTCTGTCAGCGGTTGTGCCTGTGCAAAACATGCATTGACTTTTCCGACCGTGGTTCCACAGGAACGTCACAAGACCATGAATGTGGATTTGCAGGAGGCCAGGAGGGAAACGGTGAGTTTAGGAGCAAGGCAACTGAACTGTTTCTCAGAGTAGGGTTCACTCCGTCTATGCAGTAAATGGGGGTCAGGCTGCTCATGTTCAGGATATTGGGTTGGATTCCCTTCTTTAAATATGGGTCACTGTAACCCAGCTTCCAGAGGGGTCTCAGGTGCTCTAGGATCGGTTGTCCTTGGCCACATTGTGGGCCATCCAGTTGACCTTGGTAGTCCAGCTCTCTCTCAGGGCCTCATCAAACTTCTGTCGGAACTGCTTCAGCGCCTCTTCATCCGTTTTACCCAGAGCCAAAGAATCCTGAGGAGGAGGGGGATATGGGTGAGGAGGGGGAGGAGAAGGAGAGGATAGAAGATGACGTTTATAAAATGGGCACAGAAAGATGGAAGGAAAATTGGTGTTCAAGCATACAAGTTCATATAACCATTTTCTTCCTTCACTCCATAAAAAAAAAAAAAAACCTTAATCCTGACTACTCTTATGTACCATGTAACAGGCTGGTCGGTCTGAAACCTGGTCCCATTTGTTTCCACCTTCCATCTGCGGTTTTCCAATCATGTTGGAGAGTTGAAATGCATTATGAAATCCTTTCAAGAAGGCAGGATGCCATGAAATGGGTGGTGTTTGCAGATGTCTATAAACTAGTTTGATTATGAACTACCATGATAATCCACATTAATATCTAATCATTTAAAATACATGTATACAGCTTCTCCAGAGCAGCATGTTGATATGCTGAGATTTGTAGGAAACGGACATTTAAACTGCTGCAGATACATAAATGCATTTTAAATACTATAAATCTAATATTATTTTATACGTTATGCTGAGTTCGTAGCCCTCATTTACGGTTGTATAAAATACATATTTTAACACCATGATAGGAATCATCTTTGTATGTCTCTGCTTAGGGGAAGTTTCTCAACAGTCTGTCATCTATTTCTTTAATACCAAAGGTAGTGATTGGTCCATTGTTTGAAGATAAACCCAGACATGTTTTGTAACATAATACTTTGCTTTGTAGGATGGTTTGAGATTTTTCAATTAACATGAGCTGAAGGAGACTTTTAAAGACAACAGTTTGACAGGTACATCATACACATGTGACGTTGCTAAGGTGCTTAGTGATGAATATGTGGATTGGTCAAAAAATGGCCACTGCAGCATGGCTGGTTCAAGTCCAGCCGGATGTGAAGATGAACAAAATTAGAGACAAAAAGGCCTAAAAAAAAAGATTAAAATTGTCTTAATTTAGTGTTTCTGCAAAAGATTTTTAAAACGTCTAAATACTCCTTTCGTTGCCTTTGAGGAATGCACATAGGCTCATGGGACTATCATGGTATGTATCTCATATGACGTTTGACAAATATATCTCTATATACCTTATTGAGTGCACTTCACTGCTATTGATCACTATACTTTATTCTCCCCTAGACATGAAACAAGATCGATCGCTGAGGTAAAATTTCACAGTCCAGCGTTACAGAGAGGCAAAGAATCTCTCTTGTTTCTCTCACACTGATTCATCTGCATATTTTGGATGTATGGAGCTGGTGTGTGCGTGTGGTACCTTTAGGTACTGGATGTCCTTGACTGAGGTGAGCTCAGGAAGTCCAGCAGTAAGCATCAGGGCAAACAGCGTGATGAAGAGGTTCCCATTCTTCCTCAGGACTAGATAGGCGTCCTCACAGTACTTACGGAAACTACCAACACAAAGTCAGATACACAATTTGTTCTTTGTTTCATAATAACAGTCACAAGGTTCTCTTCATATCTTTCAGTAGTTAAAGTTTCTGTTTAGTTGATTGCCAACAAATCATTGGCTTCCATGCTGCTGTGAAACTAAAAACAGATGACAGTAGCTCTTTCACAGTGGATCTGTACTTATCTACTTCAGATCACTCAGTGATCACAGCAACAGTTGATGTTTCACAGAGATCGTCCTCAGAATGATGTTTATCATCCTGGGTACAGTTGCAGTATTCATTTAGTACCACAACAAGGGTTTTTGCATTTCCATTATCTGATTTGAAACAATGTACACTGCTGCAGTGCAAGCTTGTGAAGCCACATGTGAACATGAAGTGAGTGCTGCACCAAGGCACACTACTGTCTTTACAACAGTATACATTTTCACGTCAGGCATCAGTCAGCATTGTTCAGAGGTGCAGGATCATTTATTTGCACAAAATGCAAAAAAAAAAGAAGATTTAATTCTTAGATCCAAAGGGACATGACCACTGAAGTGGTGAGGGTTACTACTACTACTTCACTTCACATTCAAATTTCAGTGGATGAAACTATATGTGATTAATCAAAATCCTACATTAAATATTTATCTTATATTGTGAGTTCAAAGCTGTGAGGGATTAATTCATCTATCTCAACACTACATCATCTTTAGTTTATTTCAATGGTGATTTTAACTCACTGCTCTCCTGCCGCCTGCTGGTAGATGCACATACTGCACTGACAAACAATGTCTGATTCCATAATTCTAGTTATATCTAAGGACAGCTGAACAAAAAAAGGTCATAAAGATGATTAACACAGTTCAGCTGGAAAAAAGAGAAACACAAAAGGGACAACCAAAAAAAATAAAATGAAAGTCTTTGCTTGCTCTGCATTGCTGGTTCGATATTCTCTTTGATTCAGAAGTAAATCCAAGTAATATATGTAGGTTGTGTGAAAATAAAACTTGTTTTGTCTAGTTTTAGTGGTCATATCAGGTGTTTTGTCCATAAAAAGCCCCTTCTTAGTCGCCTGACAGCCAAACCAACAAGTTAGGGGAGTCAACTGATTGACTCAAAATTAATGAAGGACAACCAGAGCTACTGTCTCTTATTTCTTGCCTTTATCATCCTTGTCAAAAATAAGTGCCTACATTACCCACAATGCAACACAGACAGTTCAGTTGGACATTTCGTTTTTTTTGCCAATAGCCTATAATGTAATCCCAATTGAGGCTGACTAAACATGAAGTCACTTCAGACAAGCAGTCTTTCAGCAGCTTCCTCTGGAGCAACTAAAGACTTTATAGAACCTCTTCACATATGCATAAGTCCCACAAAATAATGTGTTCCTCAATTGTAACTGTCCAAACGAGACACCCAAATGTAACAATACTGTGTGTATTCAATTTAAATTTTTAGCAAAAGTCAAATGCGTGAAACGGAAACAGCACATCAACTTAATCAAACTGTACGGAATAAGATATTGGTTTGTTTTATTCCAAATTAAATACAAATTAGGAGAAAATCCACAAACGCATACACACATGGATAGAGTGACTTTACGACAAAGAGAAATTAAAGAAGCAGACCTGCCAAATTTTTCTGTGTAACCCGTCTTGCCCTGTTGTATGACGTGGATGAAGTCGTGTGTGAGGATAAATGGCACACGCTCCCTCTTGATGCCAAACTTGGACTTGAAATTCCCCAGGATGTGACCAAAGTCTATGTGGAAGAGCTGAAAGACAGAAATGAACATAATCAGTGAGCACCATGGAAACAGGAGAGAGTAGACGAGACCTGAAGCGTGCATGCAACCACCCAGTGTGAGAACATGCTGCATAAAATATTTATCTGATTAGATGGATTTTGGCTATTTACTGGCCGTTGGATAAGTCACACAGATATAATACCTGTCCAGTGCTCCGGACCATGATGTTGTCACTGTGGCGGTCTCCGATGCCGAGAACGTATGTGGCTACACAGTAGCCTGCACATGACAGGGTGAACTCCTCGATGGCCCGCTCAAGAGCATCTCTGTCAGTACACAACATACACAAGACACACGTAAGCCTCACGGCAATCACACCTATTCACAAACAATAGTAACTGACGTCTACAATAGTTAACACATTAAACACACATCTACTTAAAGGTTCATTAAAAATCCAGAATCCTTCCTACCCAGAGTTTCTCTCCTTTAGCCAGTTGAGCAGAGCATCCTTGTTGAAGGCGGCAGCTGCTGCCACGTTGCTGCTGGTCAGCTGGATGTTAGCGATTGTGTCCGCCGATGACACTACCTCAATCAGCCCTGCCCGGTCACCTGTCGCTAGGCAACCATATGGTACAATTCTGCATGATATGTACAGAAAGAAAAGCAAAGCTTGAGACCATCAAATAGCGGAACATGTGAGTATCCATTCCTGAGTGTTAAATATATTAAATCATTCATATCCTCTTTTCACATCCAGTCAGTATCACAGCTACTAGTTTTTATTTTGTCACATGCACCACCTCCAGTCTTATTTATGCTTAATACAATCTGTACATAAGTGCGCTAAATAAATATATCCCAGAGAGAAAAAAAAAAAAAAATGGATCATTCGACTAAGCAGTGCAAATTTGGCTCTTCTGTGTGTGTCCAATTTCAGGGATTCAAATATTAGGCTGTGGTGAATTCGGAGGCTTATTCAAATATTATTCCTGTGGGCAGACTTTAATTTTGAATTTTACATGGAGCTAAGAAAGAACAATCAGTTAAAAATATAATGAATAATTGATGGCATGAACACTTGCGCATATATTTTGTATTATATTGATCTAACTGAATGTATTAACCATTGCCAGATGTCGGTAGGTCGGAAATAACAATTCTCCTAAGAATACATACAAGCTGATTAAATGTTCCACCAGTCTGATACACCAGACAGCCATGACCCAGTGCTCAAGGCTGCCTTAACATCCAGACTGCAGTTACAGTTTGGTGGAGGACTAATTGAGACCAAATGCTCTTAAAGAATTAACTCGACCGGACGGGTGTTGAGTTTAAGTCAAGTTGGCTCATCTCTGAACATATTGTGAACAATATCCACTGATAAATCAAATATCTATTATGAGAACCAGATAATTGAGGACCATGAAACAACAATATGAATCAAACTGCAGACATTTTTTGTCTGTGCTGAGATTCTCCAGTTTGTTCATATCACATTCAGCTGTACATGTAGCTGGTCTTAGGCTGTCAAGCGGATGTAGCAGACGAATGTTCAGATCTGGTGTTGTGACACATCCTCTGCAGTCATGTGGTCGACTAGATGTTGTGTCAAACTGCTGGAGCCAAGTTCTTTTTCTTTGACAAATTACAGAGAAATGTTTAAAAAACCTACCCAAAAAGCTATTTACATAATATATTATCAAGTTATAATTATTTACTTTCTCTCTCAACTCCCTTTCTAAAAAGAAAAGTAGAGCCAGCACAGGACCTTCCTCATTCACTTGTTATCTGGGAGCTCTGATAGACAGCCTTATGGTTCATTCTCAGCTAAAACAAAACCATTTTCCAGGACATCAAAGATTTTCCAGGTAATTTGACTTTTTCCTCATTTTCCATGTCTTTTCCGTGACTGGAAGATTTGTCAACTGTTTTTGTATCAGGTTTTCCGGGACATGTGGGAATCCATACAGGGGTTTTTCGACCAGACAGCTCTCGGAACAGATGGACAAGAATCCAAGCTTTGCCTGTTTGCATTTGAACCGCAAGGATCACTGACAACAAGGCCGCAGTGAAATACTATTGGAGCTGTGTTTTAGTTGTGTGTCATGGGTTTCAAGATAACAATGATAGATGCCAGTGTTTCGTCCGATTTTCCGAGATGCGAATGCTAACAGCAGTTTTGTACACAGCATTCACTTTACACAATATTAAACATCTGGATGTCAGTGTTACATTAGCCAACATGTACCATACACTTACATCACTCAGGGTTCCTCTTCTGCTCTGAATGTACCTACCCTGTAGTAAGCACTATAAAGGTTTGTCAAAACAGAGGGTCGTTCTTAGAAGTATGAAAAGGTTCCTCCAGTCAGAAAGCACTTTGTCACATCACTGTGTTCGAGCTCTGAACCCAGGTCCCTGTAATCTGAAGAACCCTCCTTAAATGGAATTTTCAAAACAACCCCCTCCACTGCTCAGCTCCAGATGTGTCAGTGATTTGATGAAGGCAAGAAGAGAGTATGCAAAAGTGTGGATTTGATTAGGATGTAATGCAGACATTGTGTGTGTGTCTGTAGGTGGGTATGAAAGTCTGGAGTCATAAAAGGGTGAAGGTCAAACTAGTATGGGGTAATTTTAGTGTCTCCCCTTCTTTGCTGCTCCCCACCAGAGCTTCCCCCTTCCCTGCAGAGAGCAGGAACAAACATGCTTTGACAAAGAGTCTCTCCAACAGGCCCAGAAGAAAATTACCTGAGATCCAGATTAGCCTCCTTCCAAAGCAGATCCATTAACCTTAAAATCTGGAGCGTCAACATGTCTTGCCTTAGGTCTTGGAAGAGACAGTGAGTGAGAGAGAAAGGGGACAGGAAAAAAAGGTTTTAGAATTTAAAAAAAAGCATTGAAAACATGTCAGCACAGAGTTTAATCAAAAACACTCTCGGAAGTAGTGTTTGTCCCCCTCCAAACCATACGGCCCTCCCCTCCTCTGATTCCTCCTACCATCTCCGTTCTTGAAGATGATTCCCAGGGTGTCTCCCACCAGCAGCTTGTTGTTGTAAACAATCCAGAGGGGTTTCATCTTAGAGTCCATGTACCGACACTTCTCTACACTGATTGAGACAAATGGGAAACGAAGAAGAAAAAGTTGAACCAATGTTTGGAATGGAGATTTCAATCTGAAGTGAAAATTACTCTGGTCTTACTTGATGCCAGACAGCAAGATGTTTGGGTTTAGAGGCGAGTGCAGGTCAGAGAGAGTCTCTGAGTAGCCGCTCTGCCTCAGACAAGTCATCATGGCCTCCTTGGTCAACATGGCCTCCTTTGTCTTACTCCGAGCGTTTTTGATGGTTCCCAGTTTTATGAGCTCGTTGACGGACTTAAGCTTAGTCAATGCCTCCACCTGGTTGATGAAGAATGGACCACATGAATGTTGGAATAACAAATTAAAATAAAGCTAACCTGGCAACACTGAACCTTGTATTAGGTCAGAATTGACTGGATCAATCAGCAAATAAATGTCTGCAGTGCCTACCCACAAATCTATTATCAAACAGAATTATTCATGTTCATCTCTTTGCTCTTTACTCTCTCTTTACAATTTACGACTGAAACAGGCAAACAAACGCCAGCAGTTATTAAACCCTGAGACTTGACCACTATGAGCACATTCTACTTTAACATACCATGTCAGCATTACAATCCCAAGACAGTATGTTGGCTCTTCAAAACAGGAAGCGGCCAGATATATGACAGCAGTAATGAGGAAATAGGAGGAAGTGTCCAGGGGAGTGACTGTAGGACCCAACAGTGTAGAGGGCAAGAGTTAAAGGGCAGGAGGGTGACACTATTGTCACTGTGACAGGCTAAAAATACCATAAATCTAGCCCTGCCAGGACTTGCGTTACTCTGTTCCCTGAGAAGGCAGTAGTGGTTTAAAAAACAAACGTGAGACATAATCGATTAACACTGAAACATCAGAGAGAAAGAAACTCCTAGAGAAACATGAAAAAGCTTGAAACAGAGAATGATTTATCAATAACATGTGCGCAAAAATTAAGAAATAACAAAAGGTGATGTGTGGCATACCTGCTTCTTAAGAACCTCAATATGAGGAATGCTGCCTCGACAGTAGGCTTCTAGGATGAGGGAAAACTGCACTGAAACAGCTGGCATGTGCATCTCTGACCTGTAGAGGGCAGCAGAGAGGCAGCGTGTCAGAGGAGAACTCTCTAGATGAAGTGTTGCTCTTCTTATTGACAAAATCTTTCATTTTCCTCAAACACGCGCACACTTGTATGTGTAAACAAATATACACACCGTAAATGCCAGAAGAGGAAGTGCCCTATCTTGCGGTTCCCTTGGGCACGCTCCAGCAGGAAGTGGGTGAGGGCGCAGTCATAGTAGGGCTCATAGCGTAACACCTGCACCAACTGCAGCAGGTACTGCGACAGCTCCTCATTACTGAGGAACAAAGAGGGGAAGGAAACTGAGTGATGCATGTTACGTTTCCACCTTCATCTCTTATTTCTTAACTTCAATTACTAAATAACGGCACATCTATAGAATGGCTTGACTTATTTCTCTCTTCAGGGAAAGGAGACAACAGGCAGCACTAAACACTGAGAAGGACAGTATGAAAGTAGTAACTGTGTTTTCTGTTGCAACAAATTTAATAGAAAGAATCAAGAAGTTGAGAACAAGGTGTACTAGATGATAATGAAATATATAAATAGGGGTGGGTGGAAAAAAGAATATTAAAATACTGTACGTGATTCTTCTTTCTATGATTCTGAATCAATTCATGAATGTCAAATGCGTTCATAATGTGATATTCACAGAAAGAGAAAGTGGAACTGAACTGTGAGGCCAGTGCAACACCCACACAGGCTACAGAGCTAAATCTGAATCACTTTCAAACAAGAACCGTTTTTAAATCAAACTGTGATAACATTAACCAAGAGCAAACCTCCTACATACAAAGGCAGAGGATGGATTATTAGGCAAAGAAAATCTGGGGAGATTTTGTTTTATACAATATTCATGTGTTTTTGGACACGTGTTTACCTCATATAACAGAGGCAGCCCACAGCATATTCTCTGACATACTGGTCAGGGTAGTTGAAGTCCAGAAGCTCCAGAGCGTCTCTGGGGCTCAGTTTGGGCCAAATCTGAAGCATTGCCTGCAGCTGAATAGCACACAAACACACACAAAATTGAATATTTGAACATTTACTTTAAGGTTGATTACATACAGAGTGAAAATGTGGGAATAGATCTACAAACACAGATGATGGGGCTGTAGCCCACTGTTGCCATGGCACTCTATGTGATCAAGTTAAAATAAAGGCCGTATTGCAAGTTAAATGTTTCGTGGGGCGAAGCATGAATAGACTGAAGAGACAAAAGGAAGGACACATTGTTCCTAATTGTAGTGGTCTATGAAGCAGAATTTCTAAACTATAGTCAAGTGAAGAAAATATATTCAATTCAAGGTTAGTTTCAAATGAAGTAGATGGGGCCTTGGCTAACCTGGGCCATGTCCTCGTATTTGCTCCACTTGACTGAGAGTAGCAGTTTGGGCAGTGACTGAGGGAAATTTTTAAGGCAGTCGAAGCGTAGCGTCCAGATCAAGTCCTTCTCATTCTCACATAGCTGAGAGAGTGGGTCCCGCTCCATGATCTCCTTCAGCTCTATGTGGAACTTCTTACCTCCACGACCCTGAGAGAAATGAAGCCAGGGAGGGGGAGGGATGGTGAGAAGAGGAGAATGCATGGGAAAAGAAGCCAGGAAGAGAAGGGAAATGAGTTGACAAAGATGAGAAACAGTAGTAGCTGTAAAAGACCACAAGATGGCAGAAGTGTCAAAAACATTTTCAATAGTTCATTTCAGTCATTCAATAATATTTGTTTAGCCCAAAACCAATAGTTCCAATTCAATTCCTCTTAAATACACAAGCCAAGTTCTATTAATGAATTATCTTTTTTTATGAACAGCAAGTTGTTTGATCATTAAGAGACACAGATGAGTTCAAGCCGAATTGATCTTGATACACTGAGATTAAACAGATGCCAGGTCTAACCCATCACTACGGAAGAATAGCATTAGTCGAGCTGCATTTGTCTGTAAACGGATGCACAGATTGACAAATTGTAAAAGAGACGCTAACTTGCTGATCCTCACTTTCACAGGAACACCAAACATTAAAGGGTTGCGTTCAGGCATGCCGACTACATAACACATATTACGTAACTGCCAGTTACACACCCAGTAGTGGGTGTCATAGTGTAGGGCGGTAAAAACAAGGGAACATACTAGTAATCTGAATGAAGTCTCATTTTGAAGTGGACTGAGCTACTTTGCTGCTACACCCTTTCTCAGGTGATTTCCTAGGAAACTGCCGGAACAATGTGTGCATAGATGAGGAGAGTGAGAGGTTCTACTGACACTACCTGCTTATTTGTGTCACTTAGTTTACGCCTGCGCTGGCCTTGAAGAATCAACATTTTTGAGTATATCTTCACATTCACCCTCGAGTGTACATTAACTCACCATAGAAGCAAAGTCACTGGCTGAGGCGATCTCTGCAGCTTTTTCCAGTATCTGCAAACAAGTGAGCACCGTGTGAATGAACATGATCATTGATACACCTTACGAGCTGAAGCCGAAAGCCACCACTTAATCGTAATCACTAGGTGCATGAAGACTGTGATGACAAATTAGACTGCAATCAAGTCTTTAAAACAGGGTTAAAGTTCCATTCACTTCTAAATTCAGACATCAAGCAAATATTGCACATCATGTTGGATTTGACCTGTTCATGTGCATTGCAGCAGATATAAATACACAAATTAAATCATTGGTATGCCCAAATGGTGCCAAAACGACTGCTTCAGTGCTCCTTTTACTCTGTTCTTTTTGCCTGTTGAAAGCGGGAATACTGCAGCATTATACCGCTTCGCCAGTCTGTGTAAAACACAAGAGCATTGTTGTGCTGTTAAGTAGGCAGTGGAGGTAGACACAGAGCCGACAAAGACATCAATGTAAAAGAGGGAGCTGGAGGGGCGGGACAGCATCACAATAGAAGTTGACACTGTTGTGTGATACGTCACGCCACTGATTGCAGAACACCAGCATGCTGTCTCAAATCACACTGGCTTCGTCAAATTCTGTGTTAACAAGCAAAGCGGCATAATGATGGGGTCTTCATAAGAGCAGTTTCTCACAAACCGTGTTCGACCATTCAATGACTTGGACCAGAAAAGCAAAAATACAATGTTTGACTGCGGCTGACCTTGTCAAAGGGAGGGAAGATGATGGGGTTTGAGGAGTACTCTGGGAAATTAATGTGCAGTGCTGTAGCATTCTCAGTGTATGGGTTGGTCTGAATGGTTCCTATAGGGTTGAGCATCTCCTCTAGTTCATCTGTCCAAAACACACAGACAAACCTGGTTGACATTTATCTGCTGGTATCAATTACAGTAGAAACCTGATTGATTCTAGTTTATTTGTATTAGAGGATATAAAGTAAATGTATGAGTGGGTGTATACCAGGAAAGGAGGACCAGCAGTGAAGGATAATGTCCCCGGTCTTCAGTTGGCCTTTGTAGTCAAACACCATGGTGTTGACCCAGGCTATAGGGTAGTGCTGGGTCACACAGAGAGAAATAGGAGTGAATAGTTTGTCAAATAAAATGGTGTGTATATACATATCGACGTAGGTTTGTGAACAAGCCTGTTTCTTACCACTTTCCCTGCCTTGCGGATGGTCTGGTACTTGTTTTGATGAGCATTCTTGGTGGACTTCTGCTTCTTGACCTTATCCATGACAGCATAGATGGCAAAGCAGAGGCGGGTCATGCGCGGCAGGTCACAGACGGATATGTCAAACTCCAATTTGCTGTCTCTCCATGTGTGATCTGACCGTCCACTGCTCTCGCTGCTCACTGCTGGTTTGCAAAGCAGCTCTGTTCCGTGGAAGAGCCCGGCCCGTACTTGGACCTAGGTAGGTGGGTGCACAGGTATAGTGTCGTGTTAAAATATTATTATATAAATAGTCTAAATTCAGAGCCAAGGCTATTTTAATAAAAACAGGGTTGTTATTATATCATCTCTAATGAGATCTTTAAAAAAATACACACACTGTAGATGACTGAGTAATGGATGTGGACAAAGCAAGAGTTTACCTTGGCAGTCTCCTCTGCATTCACCTTGACGCCTTTCACTAGTACGATCCTAAATGGTTTTGACACGTCCCACACACTGGTCTGTGCTTGCTGCTGAGAGAAAAGTGAGGGGAGAAGTAGAGACATACAATGAGTGAGCGGCATTAGCACAATGTGCAGTAGAGATATACTTTCTCCAATTCCCTGTTTACATATACGCATACAAAACAAAAAGTGTGTGTGTGTGTGTGAGAGTGTGAGTGTGTGTGTGTGTGGGGGGGGGGCAGGCAGGTCATTCTGGTGTCAAGCCAAGTGGGTTTGCAAGGGTCAGCAATAAGCAGGACAAACAGCATCACATGACACCTAAAGCCTACGAACATGACTAACAAGCATACTTCCTGCTGTTTGATGCCTCTCCCTCTTTGTGTGTCAATGTGTGAGCTGACGAATTCAAATGCTTGTGCATGTGTGTAATGCGCCTCATTAGATAGGATGCTGTCTGTTTCTCAATATACTATTAGAGAAAGAAAGAATAGCTCGGTGTACTGTACCGTTCACCCACTCGTATTTTCTGTTGTTCTGTTTGGACTAATTATCAGTCTGATTTCCTTTCGCACAAGAACAAGGCCTCTATGTTCATTCCATGAAAGTAAATCTCTTTCTGTCAGACGACACTTAGCTTAGTAGTGATTGGCAAGAATGTCTGTCTATTTCTTTCCTTTTGTTCAAATTTGAGAGGTAGAAGTAGAGATAATCACACACCAACCATGGGCTAAAAAGCCTCAATAAATAACCTACATGCTGAGATAAGATCAAGATATCAGTGGCGAAAAACACTGTCAAAACGAATAAGTCAATTTAAAAGCTTTCAGATTGAAACTGCTTATTGGTGTGTGGGTGTCTCTATATTTTCGACTTGTGGCACAAAGCGGGAGATAAGAGCGGATGAAGGCATGAAACATAACAGTTTTCCAAGTGTGATGTGGAGAGAAACATTTATTGTCCACATAATTTCTGTGAAAGCAAAAGTGAGAAACTGATTTAATGTGTTTATCCAGGCTGAGGGTGCAATCAAAGATGGCACCAATAATCCTGCAGGACTCGGCTACAGATAGGAAAAGGGATCCAAGTTTAGAGCTAAAGTGCTTACTCAATCAACTAATTGGGTAAGCAACAGGAAATACCAGGCAACAATTTAGATAAACAATTCATTGTTTAGGTTATTTTATGTAAAAAAAGTTTAGATAATTCACTCACTCAAGCTCTGTAAATGTGGATATATGCTTACTTTCTAACAGGGCTTTCAGACAACATGATTTGCTATAGAAAAAGCGACACTTCTGAACTTACTTCAGGCAATAAACATCGAGGCAAGATAATAGGTAAATTGTCAATGAGACTTGCTCTGCACTCACTGCTGTGTTTAGTCCAGTCTTCATGTTCAACTGGCAGTGGGGTCATTTTGTTGTGTCTGAAAGCCCCAATAGTCTTGCAGGACAATATATTCAACAGTTTTGGACTATTGAAAGATGTTTGAACTGTTTTCTTACATTTTCAGTTTGCAAATAGATCAATAATGAAAGTAATCATAAAGTTTAGGTCCAACGTTGTTTATTTGGGCTTTTGATAATCACCAACACCGGCTTTAACAGAGGTAAATTCATTCTTTCATCGATGGGTAATTAGGCGCTTTATGTCCGGTCGCCTTGTACCGGAGCACGATTGTCTCCCCTCCCCTGCACTCACATTGCACACATCGTTCTGGGACTTATGTCATGACAATGGGACTTTTGTTTTGTAGCAAGTTGAATATGACTTCAGTTTTATGCACTGAATCAATAGCAGATTACTGATTTTGTGTACTGTTGCTTAGCAACGAACCAAACTGATCCTTTTGCTACCAAGAATGGTCTGTGCTTGGGCACGGTTAGCGATCACACAAGATGCTTACCATATCAGAGTTCAACTGAAATGTACCCGAGCCCACCTCTGTAAGCGGGCCTGGGCCCAGTGAAGCATACCGTGCATGGAGCGGAACGATCACACTAGTCAAACAAACTGGACTTTTGGGGTCAAACATGCTCAGCCGCGGTACAAATCTTCTAGTGTTGGTACGCCCTAAGATGGAGGCGTTTGCAGTTGTAAAAGTCAATGAACATCTTTGCTTAATGTGCAATCAGATCATATCTAATGATACATTGATTGTGAAACTTACTTGAGTCAATAACACTGCAGTGAGTATGTTTGTACCTGTCATTAAAATTGGGAAGTCACATGAACGGGGTTGTTTTACTAAAAGCAATTCACTGAAATGTAACACTTTTATGATAATATGTGATTGCGTTCATTTGATGTTGCACCTGTAGTATTTAGAGACTTCCTTAACCTCAAATCATCAGGCCTCAACTGAAAGCATGGCATCATACAATTAAAATCCCCGGAGATGAACTAATGAAAGTCCAATTAAACTCAAGCTGACATTTAAATGTGCAATCATCAAGGAGTTATGTCACTGTGCACCTGGCAGGAGCAGCGCGGAACTAGCAATGTGTTCTGACAACGTGTCGAAAGCTGGCCTGGCAGCGCAGGCTTGCTCCGACTCACTCTAAACAATTCTCATAAAGGTAGACATGTCTACTTTGTAAACCAGACCACATGGTGTGGTTCAGTGCAGGTGAATCAAACAACCTGTGGATTTTTGAGACTTTTGAACAGACATTTGTATGACATTTGAACATTTTCACATTTGCATTCGTACATAAACTTAAGTCCCACCAAATAATCAATCAGCGACAACAACGCAAAAGTGAAATTCACATTCTTTCACAAAGCCACACACATTAATGTACTAACCCTTCTCTTTGGAGGTAGAGGTAAAGGAGGGTTGGAGGACTTGCGGCAAATCACAGCTCCGATGGCAAAGATCTCCTTGTCAAACATGTCCTTGACAGTGTCTTTGTGGACCAGGGTGAGTCGTGGAGACTCCTTGGCCTGCATACATTCACGGATGTACTGCAAACAAGTCAGGACAATACGGAATTTAAAAGCATTTTAATACTTCCCTGTCTATATCACTTGGGTTTCATATCCATATGACATGATCACAATCCATTATTGTTGAGCAATCAGCTGTGTGGTTCAAGCCCATTTATTGTAATATACGGTGAATATTCCTCTCAGACCTAAGTGACTGTTTTACAAATTAAAAAAATAATTATTTGATAAGAGTTAGTTGCCAATGATGTGACATTCTATTACCATCTAAGACGAAATATCATAGGATAAGCATGCATATTTAGGTTCTAATTGTAGAACACAAGACTATCTCAGGATTACACTTTAATATAATTCAATGATGGGCACTAATCCACAGTATTTTAGACAATGTTTACAAGGTCAAGTCGGTTGGTACGAAATGAATACCATACGAATAGTGACCTTTCCCACTCTGCAGTCACTTACCTTGTGCGCACTGAGGGGGTGGTCTCCACATAGGAACTCCAGGCAATGGCTAACTCTCAAGACGTAATTTCCCTTCGCCACCTCTTCCTCAGGCCCATGGGTGGTGAGCCACTTCCTCAATGCCAGCTCCATCAGATCGGCGGGTGTGCAAGATGATGGCACTTTCAGACTGGCTGAGTCCTGCGCGAGAATAAAGAGAGACAGAGGCACAAACAGATGATTGTGTTTATCAGGGCAAAGCTCAAACTGTAACTCTTGTGAAGTAATATGTTGGGATTTAGAGTCTTGATGGCCATGTCATATAAGAAAATGTGAAACATGTTCTTCATTTGTTATTGTGTGCAAACAAGAGGAAGCATTTCACATGTTCAAGTTATCACTTGGACGTGTGTACTTGTTTCAGAATGAACTTGTGATCCAATAGATTAAACTACGAAGCATGTGAGTCCTCCCCACAATGTCACAGCCAGTACAAAATGTTCTGAGTGCAGCAGCCAGGATCACACTTTCATCCTAATTATAGCTCAGTACTGACCTGATACCTGTAGAGGAATTATAATTTCCTGGAGGTGAAAAAAAATGCTATTCATTAATAATTAACAACAAACCTCTATGGATATGTTGTGGTGGAGCTTAAAAACTGAAAGCAGATATCACAGATATCATGTTGAATGCAATTTGGAAGTTGAAATTAAATGAAAGATGAATGCTGATGCAATATAGGACTATGTGAATAAGGCAAAGATTAAACTCCTTAATAATCATAATTGTATGACTGACAGGAAGACTCCCCAAAGAGCTATGGCCATATTCAAGTAACAATAAAAAACCACTGCACTTCCCGTCTGTATAGCTTATTGTGTTGACCTCCTAAATAAGACTTCCTGCCACCTGAGCACAGAGCCACAGATGGCCCGTCTCTGTGCATGTGTGGCCGCAATGTTGATCAAAGCTGATATACACAGGTCTGTAGGGACATGAGCAACTGCTCTATTATTACATGACATAGAATAGAAGCTAGGAAACGGACACAGAGAGATAAAAGACTGTTGGAACAAGAGAGGAGATTGAAAGAGGCTCATTTTAAACAGCGTTTCGGTCCCTTGAGCTGCCATGCTAATGTGTGTGTGTGTGTGTCCAGGAGGATGGCATAATTTTCCTGATGGTTTTGACCCACTTAGTGTATTCACGTGACTTGCTGGTTCGGGCTTAGTCACGTGACGAGTATGGAATTGTCAATGTGTGCAGAAATCGAAGCTGAAATACAGTGCATGTGTTTGTGCTGTTGGAGTCCGATTTTTTTTTTTATCACTAATACGAGGTGATTTTGTCTGCTGTAGTTCAGAAAGCCCCATTGTTAATCTGAGATTGTTATGTATGCAGAGGTGAAATAGGAGCAAGTTATTGGTTTGTTGTTGCGTTTCCAGTGTGCGTGCAAATCACTCACCCTCGGTGAGTACAGTAACAATGATAATTATACTATTCTGATGGCTTTTGATGGTCTTCTCTATTTCAAATACAAAAATTATGCAAAAAACAGTCCTCTATCTTGTAATTGACACCTGTCTTAGTAACCAATCACATTTATTGTCTACAAGGTTGCATTCTTCAGTTGATAAGGTAATTATTAGCCAGAGGCAAGAAATACTTTTTAAATACAGGGTGTGTTGAAGCAGTCATGTGTGATTAGCAGCTTGTAATAATAGATAGAAAATTAATAAAAACAAGTCTAAAAATGACTATGGCCCATCTATCAATGGGTTACCCTGGCAACATCAAGTAAGTGCCAATAATGAAGTAACAGATCCCTGATGCATGCGATCTGTTTTGCATGTCTCTCCCCATCTCAATAGCCCCTCATTCTCAGAGATTTTTACTTTGGGCAATCTGACTACGTAATTTATGTACAAAGGAATTTATACATAAAGATAGTTAAACCCTGATGTCTGGTTAATGCTATCACATTTATGTTACAAGGGTAAAGCTCACATGTCCCAAAATCCCAAAATAAACACATGACCTGTGTTATAATGTTGTGTTGACACTTGTTCTTTGTACCACTCAAAACTCTTGCCCACTCACTGGGCAGCAGGCACTCACCTGAGACTGGTCAAAGTGGATAATGACTTTCAAGTCAGCTGGCAAGTCATTGAGCTCATCAGTGACGCCGTCTTCAAGAAATGTCTCCAGCTGTGGAGAGAAGCAGGCCTGCAGCCACTCTGTGCATGACATCATCTGGAGTTGTTGCATCCTCTCTTCACTGATACGAAACATCTTACTGCGAAAATCCTTCACCTCTTGGTCATTTATGCCATCGAGTTCATGGAGACCTAGTGGAGGTTGTGGAACAAAAAAACAAAAGCTGCAGAATTAATTGAATGTAGAAGCACTATGACTCAAATAAAGTCACCAAATTAGATTACTCAAACTTTCGGAACAACTAATTTGAGAATGTGACTTGAGAAAAGTTACAAAGTTTTCATTCACATGTTATGAGAACTTAAAAAAATTACTTCTTCAGAAATGTGTATAGACTCTTATAATACAGTGTTTAATGTATGTGATCTCGGGAAGCTCGAAAAGTTCTCAAGTAAGAAGAATATGCTGTATAGGTACTGTAAACTAACAGGCTGAACACACCAGATTATTACTTGACCTCTCTGCTCCCTGCTGAGTGTTTGTCTGTTTTTTTCCCCTGTGCCGTTACCTCTTGCTAATGAAAACAACATGTTGACATCTAAAGCCATTTAACATTCATATGACGGTCAGATTTGAAAGAAGGGCTCTTGACTGCTGTAGCTGCATAGTGTGAGTGTGCATGTGCAAGCCACTCTGTGAAATTGCAAAGAGAAGCATCCGAGTGTGTATTAGTAGCTTATTAATGTGCACAGGATGAGGTAGGTTTGTGATTGTTAGGGTCCTGCCAGACATGCCAGTGGGGTTCCTTTTGAAACACCACTTTACCCTGACAAAAGCTTTTAAAACATCATGTCGGACCAAAGTGGAGCCAGGACGGGAGAACATCAATATCATCCGAGTCTCCTTCAATGAGACTCGGAGCTTCTTCTCTTCATCGTTCCCTTTTACTCCTCTGAAGAGGACTTCTGTGGCCAGAGGACTCCATAAACCTGACCTGAGGTGGAAGAAGTAATCAACCTCTGTGCTTAAGTGAAAGTATAGTTTCCTTCTCACAGAGTGACTAAAGCCATTACGCCATCATCAGTGAATTGACTTGATTCAAAGTTATTGAGTTGGACCTCTGAAATTTACAGAGTTTACAAGTTTACAAGTACAAAAATAAAAACTACAATTTGCTTCTAACTTAGACATGAAAGTATCATTTGAAATTGTGTCGGACATTGTGGAACAGTGTTTCCCATTCAGCTACACTGATTCATCTGTGGTGGCCCACCGAGCTAAAAACTATTGGATAGAATTGTATTTCTTTATAGAGCTGCGTGCAGTGCATTGATTCACTCAGCAGACCAGTCGCTGATGATTAGGTTCATGGTCACGTGTGGGCTTGTGACACAAGTGCACAGAACAGTATCCGAGGGCCGAAAAACCCTGAACACATCTGAGCATTTCTCCTAGATATTCAACGACATGAGCAGCAAATTGTGGAAGTGATGCTGACTTACCCTTCCCAATAAGCACCCCAATTTTTGAGTCCAGCAGGCGTTCTGCTCGGCCACAGTTGCGCGTCACCAGCTTGAGGACCGGCAAGAAAGGACGAACGTCGCACAGTCTGCGGGTTTCGTCTTCTAGTTCTTCGTGCACGGCAGCCTGATTGACACACTCGAACATATGGCTCTCCATCTCGCCCAGGGCAGGAAACAATGGGAATGTCTGAGCGTGCTTCCATAAGAGCTGTAGAGAAGAAGAATTTACTGTTATGCAGGAGTGCTTTTACGTCTCCATCAGACTAAAGTAACTAATCCAATCTCAGAATATTGCAGATATGCCAACAAAATAAACAGGAACCTTGTTCTTAGCTCTAAGGCTATGCACATATGCAGTAATCTGGTAACAACAAGGCTTGGCTGTTAAAGCCTCCAGGTAAACCTCAATGCACTGCGATTTAATTTCATTACCTTGCATCACAAAGTTGTTTTAATTTTTCAGTTGGTGTAAATTAACGGATTAAATTACATGTGTGCTGTAGGTAGGAAAATACTCCTGGACTCCTGTGTAAATTCAATTTTGTAACTTTGTGTGCCCGCAACAAGCAATACCATTCATTTAATCTCCTTGAAGTATTTTGCAAATTGATTTATAAAAAATCAGCTAAAAATCATCTCAATTGACTAGATCTTACTGACCTATAGATGCCTAGCAATCTTATTTTAGCCCAAAAAACTTACCAGTTTGATGTGCTGAATTGTGGCCTCGCGTCGAACGTCCATCTGGATGTAGATACCAGTGGGCAACAGAAAGTCCACACTGACCAGGTCCGGAGTCTGGCCGGCCAGGGGCGAGTGGGCTGCCCATATGTCCAGGAGGTCGGTCATGGCAGGAGGCATGGCAAGGGGCACCACACACCACCTCAACCATAAGGACCTGGAGAGACAGTGGGGAGAAACCAAAAAAATGTCAGATGGTTCTTAATGTTCTTTTTATGGATTAAGGAAAGATTTCCGTTGATTCAGATTTATTAGGCCATTCTGATTAGTGAAGGGTGTAGTTTAGATGACAAAACAAGTTCAGAGCTAGTAGATCATAAACGGTACGATGAGGTCAATATATCTAAAGGCAAACATGTTAATCCAACTCCCATCACCTCAGTGTGGTATTCCAGACACTCCTTGAAGACATCCCATAAAACCAACTCTGAAGGCTGATTCAGACAATCACAACTGAATGTGAATGAGTTCTACAGACCAACAAATTAAACGCAGATTACATAGATGCAAACTGAAGAGGAGAAATCTAGAAATACAGCTGTGATGTGTGTTATTACGAAGTAGCACAAAATAATCACTAGCTTTTTAACGAGTACATATATTAGAACTGTGAATGTTATCAATGCCTTTTTTTCGGTTTAATGGAGAGAAAAAAACCTTGCCAGAGCTAAAATAGAGAGCTCCAATCCAACAACAAGGAAAGCAAATCTGAAACATTTATTTTAAAGAAATGATACAATAAAATCCTTGTGCAAATGCACTGTTAGCTATTGTTTTTATCATCATTATTTTCCATTAACAGGTTAACATGAGCAGGTGATTTTGTGTCCACTGTGACCCTGTGGGGGCAGCACTGTCCCAAGTCCAGCGGGGGGCTGGAACTTGTGAGGTCAGTGCTCAGAGGACTGCCAACTAAGCAAGCGGATCTAAAGGTGAGCCGGCCCTGCCCTCATCTAACTACCTGGCCCCCCTGCAGACATAAAGACAACACATGACAGATGATACATGCATAAAAATGCACTTAAATACATGCTCACGATTCTTCTGCCATCCACACTGAGACACAAACACATACACAAGCTGGTGTGAGAGTAATCATCAAGAAAAGCAGGAGGGGTTTAAATTGTCACAGTTCCTCCGTGTTCAAAAACACTGATGTATATCTGCCTTAAATCTCAAAATTCAGTGTGTACGCATACAGACACAAACACATGGACGCTACATGTGCACGTTGCAACTTCAGGGAAGAGACGTCGATAATGCTGCATCATATTGATATAAAAAATTTTCATCGAAGTGAGGATTTGAAACTATATAACATGGAATATGATATGGCCCCTGTCTTCGGCTGGTAAAAAAAAACCCACAGCCTTGTTTCCATTTGGTTTCCTGCTGCAACCACAGCTATATCATCACACCACTAGCACCTGCCTTTTTTACATTACCAACTCCTGAAATGGCCTTGTACATTAACTCGTTCACATCTCCATTCTGGCTCCATCTGACCATTTCAAATTACCGCCCTGATTGCCACTAATGGTCTTTTCCCTCTAAGTTGAGTGCTTGGGCTATCAGCAGACGAGCTGCTGTTATGCCATGTGCCTGAGAACGGTGCAGTATGTGCGGTGCATTTGGAGCCACAATCTCAGCCACTTAACATTATTAGCCATGCAAACGGAAACATTGTTGAGTGTGTTTCTTTGCGCTGTTCAATCTGAAAATTGTTGTCTGACGACTCTTCAAAGGGACTTTCTAGTTGCAGCATGTGATAACGGCCTTTGAAGCCAAAATCAGTCAAATACAACCACACACACTCATTATACTACACAGGAGGGTTTATGTGTACACACAACAACAAAAGAGGTAATTTAAATCAACAGTTAGATAGCAGACAATGGTGAGCTTGTAACATTACAAAGGTGCCCAGTTACACAAATGAAAAGTAACATGACACCTGGCTTGACAGTCTGAAGTATGCACTACACCGGACCATCAAGGACAGATACAAATGAGGTACACAAGTACGTCTGCATGCACGTCATTGCATATAAACACTTTTGTCATTAATTATAGGCTTCATGAATGACGCTTTAACACTAGACAGCTTGGAGAATTTGACATCCTGCTGTGATGCCGACATACTCAGAACAACCCTTTCTTTCTGTCTCTTTCACACATACTGTATAATACAGTATATATCGTGTACACACAGGTGAGCGGGGGTTTTCAGGTGAGGTGGCGCAGACAGCCAGAGGTTTGCTGACAGGTCAGGTTTCAGGGGGAGGATAAGAGGGAGAAAAGAGAAGGAGAGAGTTTCATGTGACAACAAACAGAAGGCCTGTAGGGCTCATTCCAACATTAGCAGACGTAAATGATGTATCACCATTAGCCTCCACTCCACAGGTCCCCAGGCACATTTTGATGACTGTCTCTATTTGAAGGGACAGAAATATGATCCCACTTATGTGTCTTTTTAGTTTTTGTGCAAAACAGAGTTTATGTAACAGTTAGGAAAACAACTAAGTAAACACATTAATAGATTTTCTGTACAGTTTGTTTATGCAGAAATGTCCCATTGCGCCCTTGTATTATCTTTTTGACAAACTCAAAACAGTGCATCTTGTGATGAAGCAGAGGACAGTCATGTGTTGACATCTTTGAAGGTTGATTTCATCAAATGAAATATCTGCAGATGTACTAGGAAGGAGTCAGTAAATCAAAGAAACTAATAGACATACAAACGCTATTGACCGGTTACAACACAGTGTAACATAATTCTTAACATGCAGGCAACAACCAAGTCGGACACCAAAACATAACTCAGTAAAGAAAGATGAAGCACATTGGTGTCTTCTAAACTACTGACAGGCACATGTTGTGAAGCCTTTCATGCCCAAATGCCTTTATGGTTATTTGAACACTAGTGTTACTCAGCACTCTTTCTAAAGCGCTCTCTGTCTGACAGCAAGAAGCCTCTCCACAATGGAGTGTGTGTCCACGCAGATCTGTGTGTAATTGATGAAAATATAAGGACAAACATAAATGTGTGTGTGACTGTGTTTAAAAGGTCAGGCCTGGTGGTGATTAAGTGTCCTGTGACACATTTTATCCCAGACTCTGCTTAAAATAAAGATCACAAAGAGGAGTCAAAATAGGGATGTCACAATGTTGAAAATGCCCTGTCAGTTAATAAACGTGTCTAATTCGGTACTTTCTCACTTTCTAGAGCGCGTATTTCTATGATGAATTGTTGAAAAACAACAAAGATAATGTCATATTAAACAGATCATACAATAAATATCACTGTTGAAAGTCTCCAGTGAGCTGCTGCAGCTGATCCTGCAGCTTCATGCGGCTGCGCTGCACACAGCCTGCTTTTCATCAACTCTGCACAACGAGTGTTCATTCACAAAGTTTTACTATGCTACAACATGTTCACTCCAGGAAAAACACAATAAAGACAACTCTTTTCAATATAATTGCACTTTTCAAGAGCGGCGATGGCCTGTTGCAGCTCATTCCGTATACAGTTGTAGTTGTGAAGGGTGGCTGTCTGTCAGAAATAACTCACACTGGCGGTCAAATGTGGACTAGAGCTCAGTGCCTCACCACCGATTAACACCCGTAACACAGACTACCGTAAAAAGCCTAATTCAACAGTTATTCCCCTCCAAAATACAAACACTATACTCTCCTGTAAATGACTGATTTAGATATGTGAGGCTCTACTGGCTTCAGTCAGCACATCTCTTTATATATGAACAAATACATCTGGTTAAGGCGACACTTTCACACAGGAGAGTCTCACAGAAACAAACTAAAAGTTCCTATGTTTGTGACTGACTTTCTGACAATTGACGTATTGATCATTAACAACAATTTTGACCTTCAATTAATCTTGCAAATGGTTTACCAAAGACAACTACAAAGGCTTTACCTGTTCAGAGAATCTGTTTTTCTTTCTGTCTGTATAGCAAACATCTTTGAGTTTGGTATGTTGGCCGGAACAAGAAGTCACAAAGACAGGGAATACAATGCATCGTTTACGAAGCTGTAACTCATCAAAGCCAGCAGCTCCTCTGCTGACTGTAAACCAAACCTCTTAGTATCAAGTAAGATACAAACAGGAATTTATCCCAGCTTTATGCACAGCTTTACGCAATGAGCGCTATTTATCTTAAGTAATGACCAACAAAAACAGACAGCTCATTAACCTCTCACATTTATAGAAATGAATAAACATGTGTTCAAATGTTCCAGTGCACAAATTTTTATCTTGCTCGAATCTGAATGAAACAAATATGTGTGTTGGCATACAAGTGTGTGTGTAGAAAATCTGTTAAACTGAACAGAGTGTGCTTGTCTAAGTGCAATGTGGACCAGCAGTCAGTCAGGATGTGTGTGTGTGTGTGTGTGTGTGTGTGTGTGTGTGTGTGTGTGTGTGTGTGTGTGTGTGTGTGTGTGTGTGTGTGTGTGTGTGTGTG
>CAAKHC010006082.1:0-12163 GCA_901007825.1 Macroramphosus scolopax | reverse complement strand
CACCGTTTGGTTCCAGTGTTCCCTCCCTGGGTTGTGATCTCTGCTCTCCGTTCCAGGCCTTCCATCCAACGTTAGCCTCGCTGCCTCAGGATGTGGCGTTCGACTCATTAGGGTGCTTTTGTTTCTCGCTCCATCGCTCTCTCTTTCTTTGTCCTCTCGCCAAATGACTCGCTGACACAAGCCAACCAGCTCTGGCTCCCGAATGTTGGGGATTTAATTACGACTGGAAATAGCTCAGACAGCCATATGGCAAAAAAACTTCAGACATATGTGCCGCTGTGAAAAGCGGAGGGGCCTGTTTTTCTCTCACAACTCCTCTTTGCACTTTCACAAGGATCGCAGATGAAAAAAAAACGACTCCCCAAAAAGCAACATGAGCGTCCCCGGACCCTCCGCCTACTCAGATTGTCCCACTTCCCCATTTCACACCTACCAACATGTCTGATTAGTCTGCCTCCAACTCCAACAGCCATCTGTCGCTGGTTCAAATATTACGAGACGCAAACCTCAAATTACACTTTAATCTGCCAAATTGGCTCCGTTAGTGAATTAGTGGATAAAAACAGAACATTTAAAGCCTGTCAGGAATTATTCAAATGAAACTGTTTCAAATGTTTCAGCAGTGTTTCATGTGAATCATTACGTACGGTTCGGTGTTCATGTTTCCCCTTCTTCTTTGATTCACGCAGATCAGTGTGAATCAGCTGGAACCGGAGATCGCCATGGCAACCGACTGTAAGGTCCTGACATACAATAAAGGTCTCTGAGTGGGGTGAACGCCGCCTGCAGGACCCGCTGCTCCTCCTGGTCAAGACCTGGAGCCGCCAGAGAATGAAGTATTTTATGGATGATGTCACGTTTAATCTCTTTATCATGTGTTTGTTGTTGTTTGTTCTACGAATAGAAATAAATCTGAGTCACTGTGATACTGAAACAATGACTGAAGGACAGGAAGGAAGAGAAGTTCCACTTGAGAAAGTGAAACCAGAATCAGTGCAGGTTCTGGTTCTCTGGGGTCAGGGAGGTTCTAACCTGCTGCCTCAGGTCTCATCATCACCACACTCACGTGCATGAGGGATCACTTTAGAAAACACATCATGCTATTGAATGAGTTTTGCTCATTAAATTGGTTTGGAACAATCTTCTATCTGTCGTCCGTTTGGCTGCAGAACGATTCTGTTGGTCCACTGGAGGAAAACAGGACTTTCAATTATGTGTCTGAATTAATCTGTGAAGCGGAGAAACAAATTATTCAGGCTGCTGCATCAGGCTGCTGCTGCTGCATCAGGCTGCTGCTGCTGCATCAGGCTGCTGCTGCTGCATCAGGCTGCTGCTGCTGCATCAGGCTGCTGCTGCATCAGGCTGCTGCTGCTGCATCAGGCTGCTGCTGCTGCATCAGGCTGCTGCTGCTGCATCAGGCTGCTGCTGCATCAGGCTGCTGCTGCTGCATCAGGCTGCTGCTGCATCAGGCTGCTGCTGCATCAGGCTGCTGCTGCTGCATCAGGCTGCTGCTGCTGCATCAGGCTGCTGCTGCTGCATCAGGCTGCTGCTGCTGCATCAGGCTGCTGCTGCATCAGTCTGATGATGTATTGATTTATAAATGTCAATAAATGTGGAAAATGACTTGTTTAGGAAATGTTTTAAGGACATGTTGCTTATTGATGATATTAACCTCATTTCACTCCCTGTAAGTTAATTAAACTCCACTGTTGTCAACATGGTTTATTTGTGTTTAGTTGTGATTTCAATATAATGTATATTTTGGAGGAAGTATAATCCGGATAACTGCACTGAAGACCCATCAGCTGCTGCCGCGGGGATCTGTGTAGCCCCGCCCCCCTCCACCGCGCCGGTCTCCGGAGGGGCGCTGGTTTTCCACCTCGGGTTGACAGGCGGCAAGAGATGCGGCGTTCAGGGAGGCTGCTGTGAGTTTCCCTCTTTAATTGTTTTCTCAGGCAAGTGTGTGTGGGGGGGGGGGGGGGGATGGAGGCTCCCATTTAATCGAGCTGACCTTTCGCCTGACCCACATGTGATCGGCCTGAAGCACCGCCCGCCCGGGAGGCGTCTGTAGAGGTGAGCTACTGTACCTGCAGCTTTCAACGTGTTTATTTAGATGAGAGGAATCACTTCTCTGCACCTGCAGCGAGTGTAGGATGTCCTGGAACTCAAAACAAGGCCCCTTCTTACAACTACAGGCATTTAAAGAAACGATGCTGTGTATTTGACCCCCTCACCCCCCCTCAACCCCCCTCACCCCCCCTCGGTGTCTCTCGGCTTACAAAACAAGACACCAAGGTCAGACAGCAGGGCTCATCTCTGCAGCCTCGGGGTCATTAGGAGGAGATTCCTTCCGTTTTCTTCTGACAGGTGACTGCTGGTAAAAGGACCAGCACACAATAGAAACTACTCTCCCTCTCGTTTCAAAGGTTGCACCCTCTGGAGGGAGGGAGGTGTTTCCACTTCTGCTGCTATCCAGCGGAAGCGGTGGCCTGTAGGTGACACACCTGACACCTGGGCAACTGTCCTGCAGCATTCCTGATAGTCGGTCTGACCCCCCAGAACAACGAGGCCAAGGTGCATGTTTATGCTCTTCAATCTTTATTTTCTACATTTAAAACAACCTGAAACTGTAAATCCTACTTTAATTGAAGGTGCTCAGTGATCCTTCAAGAGCAGCCGAGTCTGCAGGTTGTTCTAATCAAACACACCACGCTGATGAGGAACGAATGAGGGAGATCTGCTGCTGTAACAGCTGGAGGAGGAGGAACCTGCAGGTTCTCCAGGCTGGTTGATCCACACTGAGGTCATGAGATGGAGATGTTTCAGCATGTTGCAGGTGAAGCCTGCTGGACTGTTTCTTTCTTCGTTACCAGCAGAACCTAAAGCTCAAATGAAATATACAAACATCACATGTCCCATCAGAGAAATAAGTTTTGTTTTTATTTCTAAACTTTGTTTTCCATCATGTTCTGCTTGAAAATGTTGTCATATGTTTTGTACAACACACATTCAACAGATGAAGATGAAGACCGGTCGTCATCACCCAGCAGCGACGTGGCCAGAGGCCTCCTCGGCGTCTCATCTGTCCCGAGCGTCACGCACCGCCGGCCATGAATCACCTTTCTGCTGCTTCATCAGGAAGTAACGGAGTACCTGTCGGCCCACCAGGTGAAACTAAAAGTCATGCAGAGAGTGACGAGGTCGTTGGAAACCTCCTGACACGGTTCGTTTCCTGCTTTGTTCCTCTGGCCAGACACCCGCCGGGTCTCCGCCTCACCGGATGGAGTGAAAGTGTGCAACAACACGTTTGTCATGGAGGAGAGATTTAAATTAACATGGTACACAGGTGGCGGGGTGGGGGTGGGGGGGTGGGGGGGGGGGGGGGGGGGGGGGGGGGGGGGGGGGGGGGGGGGGGGAGGGGGGTGGGGGTGGGGGTGGGTGTGGGGGGGGGGGGGGGGGGGGGGGGGGGGGGGGGGGGGGGGGGGGGGGGGGGGGGGCAACAACGTGTTAATGACCTAAGCAGGTGGTAAAAGCAGCTTTAATGAAACAAATAGTCTCTTTGGAAAACAACCTTTAGGAGCCTCATGTAGGTTCAGAAAACAAACACGATGAAGGAGTTTCTCTTCAGCTTCGGTCGTCACACCGGAAACCTTCAAACGATCCTCCAGACATGTTCAGGATGGATGACGCTGCGTCGCCGAGCGCGGCGCCTCGATGAAGAGATGTGCTGTTCAACATTTCCTCTAATGTGTCTAATTATACTTAATAATATTACTTAATAAATAGTGTTGGTCCTCTTGTGCGTCAGACGGGGACGCGGTGCAGCAGTGTCAGAGGTCGGACCGTCGCTTTAGTCCTCTGAGATCACGTCAATGTCCTCGGAGCCGGACTGCTTGGTGGCGATGCGCCATCTGTTGATGTGGTGGTTGCCCTTCTTCTTCTGCTGGCTCTCGGGACCTTCCTCCTCCAGCTTCTGCCGCTTGTACTTGGTCCGTCTGTTCTGGAACCACACCTTCACCTGAGCGGGAAAAAGAATGACGACGTTCACCAGACTATCGCTTTGGGGGTAAAGGTTCAGTCCATGTAAATAATATTTAGATCAGCAGCTGGCTGATGGAACGTTCTCAAGGTGCACAGATGGGAAACACCTCCACCAAAGTCAATGCAACAATCTGCCGTTGTGCTGTAGCTGCCCTGATGTTTAACATGCTCGTCTACACACCAGCTGAAGTTGTGACTGCTGTGATGACGGACTGAGACGGAGGTGTTGTTCACTGCTGCCTCACACAGGTGGGGAGGATCTTCAAATACAAAAGAAGTGGTTCTGCTTTTAGAAACAGAAGCACTTCTCTGTGTTCTTTGGCTAAACGGCTTCCCGACTGGATAATTCTGCTTGTATGACTGGAATATGACCGTGGTTGTGGCCTGGATGCATATTTCAAATTGCACCTATAGTACTGTCCTGAGATCGCCCTCCTCTTCCTCCTCCTCTTTGAATAATGATGAATATGGACTCCGATTGCATTCACAGAAGTTAACTTCTTCCCGTTGTGAGTTAATAAGTGTGATCATTTGCATAATGCAGATTAATTGCAAGCCCACAATATTGTCTGACACATCTTTGACCTTAATAACAGCATTTAAACAAATACTGCTGACTTCAGGAATAATGTGTCTTTTTATTGCCTATTAGGTCTAATTGACACCCAAATAGTGTTTACTCATTAAACCTGAGCATCAATGGTATTTACACTCCTTCATCCTATAACGTGCACACATTTCAGAGATGTTTCAGCTGACTGAGCTGCAGCCGTGTCTTGTGTGCTTGCAACAATAATCAGAACACCCCGTATTGCAAACTGTGTCTGATAACAAATGTCCCACTTCCTGTTTCCTGTCTGTCATCTTGCAGTATATTGTGCTATATATTGTGTTTTAGAAGGTCTATACAACAACTTAATTAACCAGATTTATAAAATGCCAACGGTGTAAATGATTAAAAATAGAAAGCAGTGACACTCACAGCTGTATTCAACTATCGTTACTGTTATCGAAAAGAACAGAGCAGAAGTCTACACCAAAACACTATTAGAAATTATAGTAAAAATAAAACGGCTCATCCCGTGTTTAACTATTTAACTGAAGGGATACAGGTTAGTCTTGGCTTAGCTATTGGGTTAATCCACTTTATATGAATATATTTAATATCTCAAAACAGGTGAAGTTATCTAAAATATTTCCCAAAGCCACAATATATTTATCATCTTTAATGAGATGAATACAGAAGAAAGAAAAAATGAATTTTTTGATTGATGTTGAATATTTAATGTCTTAAATCAAGTTATCGCGACATTTCGGGATCATAAAAGAGCGGGTAAAAATATAGACGTCATCATTTTCGCGACACTTTTGTCAACCTTTATTTGTTTTGACAGTTTCCAGGTTGAGTAGCAGCCATGTTTGTTAGCTTCGCTAGCTTAGCATTAGCTCACCTGCGTCTCGGACAAGCTCAGGCTGTTCGCCAGCTGCTTCCTCTCGGCACCGACCACGTAGTGGTTCTTCTCGAAGGCTCGTTCCAGGCGGAGCAGCTGCGACGGGGAGAAGGCGGTCCGGATGCGCTTGGGCTTCCGGGCGAACGGGCCGTGGAGGAGCAGGCTGTCCTGCGACACGTCGCTACCTGTTCCGAGGGGAGAGGAGTGGCGTTAGCTGGAACTGTAAGTAACTTTGATTGATTGATTGAATGCTTTATTTAGAAAGACGTGGAAGCAGCACAAGTACAGTTCACAATTCAAGGTCCTCTAAACTGGATCGCTCATAAAAGCACAAAGGCTTGTTTAAAATGAGATCCCTCACGCATTCAAATCATGATGATTTATCTATCATCTATCATCTGATATCGGTCCTTTCACATTATCTATTTCTAACAAGGTTAAATCGGTTCGTTTTTATATTTGAGAAAAAAAAACAATATTATTGCAATACATTTCATTTATACTTGTTTAAATGGATTTTTATAATTGTAAATTTTTTTAGGCTGATTTGTAAATAAATATTCTCATGAATAAAGGTCAGTCAATTATAATAAAGTTAAGTCATTCAATTTTATTACAAATCCAAATATACTGCTTGGTAAATTTGATATAATCCAATTCATATAACATAAATTATAGTGTGTATTTATTCATTTATTTTGGGCCGTCTCTGGAACATGTAGACTATAAGAAAAATATCTACTTCCAGTTATTAATTATACATCATCTTAAAATTAGGTCCCTGTTATTTATTTATTTTTTCTACCCTCACTACCAACTGTCTGTATCCCGTCATTCGTGTCTTGTTTATCAATATTCAATGTCTCTTATTTTATAATATTATAATTAATTGACTGAGTATGGACGTTGTTCAGGTGTGTTTATGATCCGCTGGCCAATCAGAAACTGTGTCTAAAGTGACCACAGGACGCTATGTGTCTGTATAAATCAAATTAAAAATATTTGAATGAACTAGAAGCGCTCTGATTATTATTGAACAATAATAATCTCTCTTTGAACAGGGTTATATTTATTCTGGCAGTAGAAGCAGATTAGTCACCTGTTGACAGCCTGCTGCGGTTTGAAGAAAGCAACCGTGTGTTTCCATTGTCATTTAATTTTAAATTAGACTTATTAGTCTTAAATAAGTCTTTAAATGAGGTTATTTAGGAGAGAAAAAGGGCCCGATGTATTTAAACATGTCCCCATGAAAAACAATGACTCAACTTCTGAACTGTAAATTCACTCTTCTAATTAAAACATCGAACAAAAAAAGTGATAAGACGCTTGACTTTATTTTGAAATATGTAATAATGAATATATTGAATTAAAACTGTCTCCATTTCATCATACTTCGTCAGGAAGGTGTGTGTCTGGGGATATTTTTTTGATACAATTTATTTAGTTTCTCTGTTGGATCTATTTCTTCGATTACAATTTTTAACATTTCCTTATTATTTTCATTTGTGTCCATTTATATCCTGAAACAAACTCCACAATAAAATCCACATTTCAGCTACTCTGGAGTATTTATAATATGCTGCATCAAACGGACAGTGTGAAAGTTATTGTTTATTAATTGTTTGTTATTAATTATTTGTATTATTTAGGAGCTTTTTTAGGATTATTGTAAAGCATATATTTTCTCTGCAGATCTGAATGAATATTAAATGTTGGCAATAAACTGCAAATAAAAGTACAATTTGTCTTCACTTCCGGCTGCGCCTCCCTGCTCAGATCATACTGACACTATCATACTGGATTGGATCTATTTTGTTTCTACAGACTGCTGTTGGGCAGAATTTCTTTTTCAAATGAAATGAGAATATCAGCTTGCAGGGCAGCTTTTCTTTGTAAGAAGCTTGTAGCGTCTCCTGGCTGAAGGAGGGAACGTGGCGACCTGAGAGCAGCCTGCTGCCAGCTGACTCCGCTGGGTTCTGAGTTTCTAATTATTTGTTGTACTAAAATATCCTCCAAGTTTTAACAGTTATATCGTGTTCAAAATGTTTCATCTGCCATCATTAAATCAGGTAACAATGTTAATATAGAGAAGACAAATAATAATAATAATAATAATAATAATAATAATAATAATAATAATAATAATAATAATAATAATAAGCTCACTCTGCTCCATTTACCTTGAAATCTGTGGCCGAAGAACCTGTTCCGGAGGACCCAGGGGTAAAAGTTGAGCGGGTCTCGGTGCTGCGTCCCGAAGAAGTGCGGGTGCTGGAGGTGCGCGCCTCCGAGCTGGTGAGGAGCCACGGTGAGGGAGGGGTGGTTCACCGTGTCCGGGAACACCAGGTCAGGGCTCTGGTAGAGCGGCCTGGTCGGCTGAGCCTGGTACCCGTTCATTAGGGCATCTGTCGTCGGGTTGGAGTAGCTCAAAGCCGTGGGACGGATGGGCTCCTCCGCGGTGAGGGGGTTCTCTTTGGCCACCAGAGACTCGATGGTGAAGCACCGCTTCCCTGCAGACGAAAACATCATCTCGACAGAAATAAAACACCAAAAAAAGAAGTGATTGTTCTCCTTCCTCTTGCTGGAAAAGATCGCCTCCCTCCTAAAGATGCATGATGATAAAAGGTGGAGGTGTCGGATGCCTTCACAATCTCGGCGTGAGATGCTGCTACAAAAGTCAACAGTGCTGCAACTCGCCCTGATCCACAGAGTCTGTGCGCACTCGGAGGGTTTCTGTGCACAAGTGCGCACCGAGGAGAAGCCCTGCAACCTTCCATGCGCCTCGCCGCTGCGCAGTGGGAGCTGATTGGAGCAGAGCACCTGCCAATAAGTCTCCTCAAGTACCTGCTTCATGGATCACACAGAGCTTATGACAGAGGCCCGCTGAGAAACCATGTGTGCAACCATTAAGGACTGAAAGACTCTTTATGAGCAGAAGACGGTGAATCTCTGCAGGCCAGAATGTTGCTCTCAGATATTTGACTGCCTGGTGTGTTCAAACCCTATTTCACTGTGAACATGCAGGTTTTACACTTGTTTGACCACCATTCACATGAATGTTGTAAAGGCCTTTAACTACTTGTAACGTTCCTTTAAAACGATGTGCAGACGTTCAGTTACTTTTATTATATATTATTTATTAGTTATTATTGCTTCCACAGTTTTAACCTACTTGTAACACGAAGAATCAATATCTCTGAAATATCTACACTTTATATTTTAATCTCCCGTCACAAACTTGATGTCTGAGATTTCCCTCAATATTTCCTTATTGTTCAGTTAATTGTTTTGCATTAATTTCATGTTAGAATATTTAAGAAGCGAAGCGGTGACGACGTTTGACCTGGACGTCAAAATAAAAACAAGCAGTCAATTTTATAATAATAATAATTTTAAT
Source organism: Macroramphosus scolopax (assembly GCA_901007825.1). Taxonomy (NCBI): domain Eukaryota; kingdom Metazoa; phylum Chordata; class Actinopteri; order Syngnathiformes; family Centriscidae; genus Macroramphosus; species Macroramphosus scolopax. Next base: position 3,274 of record CAAKHC010006082.1, on the reverse strand, counting down.
ATTATAATCATATTACTGACAATTAGAGAATAATAATACAAGTATGTGTACAGTTCATGTAACACCGACCTTTTATTATGGTATTATAATTTATCTTTAACGGTTTTCGGTGTTTAGGTTTGGAAACTGAAGCTCGGCTGGAGCTGAGCATGACTGGATTAATGGTCATATTCAGGAGGTGACCCGTAGTTTGTCCCCTTCTGAGGACCCAGTCAGCAGCAGGATGAAGAGCCTCCACGGGCCCCACCAGGTTAATCATTGTCCTCCTTAACGCGCTCGTTTGGCGTCGAGGCTGCATTAGAAAATCATTACCGACGGAAATGATGAGGTAAAACAAGTTGTTGATGAGGTGTTTAGAGCTCCTAAAGACTGCAGCTGCTTCTGGAAGTCGGTCCGTGTCCCCCAAAAACTGCACATTTATTCTCCTCAGCGTGATCTCGTTCAAATATTATGAAGATTGTTTGGAGGGCTTCGTAAAGACTGCTGGGCCGATGTCCACCGAACCTCTCGGAGGAGTGCAGCAGGGGCCGAGGAAGACGATGGTCAGTTTGGGGGCAGATCCGTTTCACACCGCGAGAAAAAGTCATTATTCAACATTGAATGTTGCCGCTCTCCGAGCGTGTTTCACTTTATTTCTCATATAGAACTCATTGATATTCCACTGGAAATGTGTCAGAATAAAAGACTTCCTGTCATCTCCTATGAAACTTGTAATATTTTACAAACATGCAGGAAGTAAAGATCTAACGTCTTTGGTTCTCCCCGAAGCGCGTCACGGTTCAACAGCAGGAACTTGAGTTGTGGCTCGAGTCGGTTCCCAAAGCAGCAGAGTTTAATGCTGAACCCTGCAGGCCTTTACGCACTGATCCCCGTCCTGCTGGTTAATAGGTGGCCACGTTGCTCTGCATTAACCCGACAAAGCGGGGCAGTGGAGCGTTGTTCCGTACCTGGGCTGACTCCCCCCGGGGCGCCGGGAGCTCCAGACCGGCTCCCAGGGCTCCGACACAAAGGTGGACCCGCCTGGAGACTGAACCTGGCACCGTTTATAGGAACAATTATAGTATGTCAGTTTTATTTTATTGTAAATTCCGTTCCTATGAAATAATGAATAAAACCTGATGGAAAAAAATATTTTATGTGGAAGTTCATGACGTCTTCGGATTTGATATTTACGGTGCAATTATGGGTTCAGTTTTAATTTAACTGAACAGAGACAACGATGTGACGAACCTCCGACAGAGGGACCGAGCAGGGCTGCAGTCAGACTGAAGTCTCAGGGCTGAAACTGCTGCTTTTATTTAACAATCTGATGTCGTTTTATAAATCTAGTAACACAGTTATAAATATTAGCAAATTAAATGAACAGAAGTCATCAATGTTTTATAAACTAACTTGAGTTTTTTACATGTTTTGCTACATTTCTTCAGAACCAGTTGATTCTGGATGTTTGTTTCTTCACGGTGGACTCGGAGTCGTGAAGTCCGCGTGACGTCACAGGTCTGTCTGCTTCTGTCCAGGTGAGTCTGAGACATTTGACCTCTGACTGTCTGACTCTGGTCCAGGTCAGCTGACACCTGGAATATGAAGTCTTTATGTTGCGTTTTTCTTTACAGTATTTCAGCAGTGACTGTTCTTTTAAATCAATTAATAAACTTGATTAATGATCCAACTGCTTCCAGTTTTAGACACTCGATCATAGAAAATAACAACTTCAGTTTGGGGAATTAAAGAGGAAAGATATTGAAGTGATGTCCTAATTCTGTATCAGCCGACATTAGCACCGATAACAATTCATGTTGTGTGTAATCCACAGATTATTTAGAATCCCTGAAGACACTCGAGGCTGATTAATTTGAATCCAAACGTTTGTCTTTTACAAAATAAAAATTTAGTCCAAATGAATGCAATTAAATGTCCTACATTTGCCATCAGGAGTCTTCTTCTACATCTCGTCCTCAACACTAAGACATATTAGATAATGTAAACACTTCAGTCTCTGCAGTCTTTAAATCACATGTTTATCTGAATTATTGCTCTGACCTGAGCTGTCCTGTAAGAATCCTGTGAACAGGAACAACTGTAATAAAACTCTCCTGTCAGTTACAAACATCTCTGAAGCTTCAAGTCTGACAGTGCAACAACATCGAGTCTTTGATGGCACTAAACCACTGAAGATGAATTACAAGTTTAATAATAAGACATCATAGGAGGTGAATAAGGACAATATAATAATATATGAATTAATATTATTCAACGTTTCTATGAATTGTGTTCAGAGACCTTTTAATACTTTTAATTTGACATATTTGCAATATATTGTATTTACCTATACTCAATACAAGTGCTGCCCTCTAGTGGCTTTATTGAGACAAGGCGTCTCATGTTACTACAAGTACTAAAAACTTTTACATCTAAAAGTAGCAGAAAAACAATGTAGAAATACTTTAGGATTTAATGTTGTACATTCATTATTTAACCCTAAATAAAGTACAAAAGTATCAGCTCATAAATAATAATTGAATTTAAATAATTAAGGTTTTAATTTACATCTGTTATTGTGATTTTTTTTAATGTTTATTCTGTTTGATTTCCTTCAGCAAAAACTCACAACGTTTTCAAAGTTTAGATTGTTTCAGCTCTTCTCCAGACAGTGATAAGGACATTATATATATATTTATATATATATTTATTATTGGAACAGAAGGTGTTAGTGGAGTTGTGTGTGTCTGCAGACCGATGCTGCCACCTGGTGGTGGAACCGAGTCTTCAGCTGGACCTTCTGTCCTCACCGGTTCGGTTCATTTATGTCAGGACAAACAGACTCTATCAAGGTAGTAGAATAAATGTTATTCTGCTCCCTGACATCCAAGATTAGCTGACTGAGTGTGATTGGACCGGAGAGGAAACCTGAAGACAGATGTGGAGGAACGTCCTGTCAACATCATCATCATCACGTGTCAGATGAAGAGTTACAGAAATAAGAACTAATAAATAATAATTAAGAACTAAAACTGCACTACCTGCTGTTCAGGTAGGAAGACTCAGTCATTCTAATTTATTTATTATTTATTAATTATTGATACTTGTACTATATTTGGATTGATTAGTATCAAACGTATATCAGTGTTTGATCAGCTGTTTGATAAAGTTCAACATTATTTCATCCAAACTTTAGTTCCTTATTATCCTGTACATCTATTGTTTAGCCTCCTCTTCCTCATTAGATCAGATCCCAGGCTGCAGTCTTCAGCCCCCCCCCCCCCCTTCATTAATA